>MJUU01030496.1:206769-217189 GCA_002080025.1 Modiolus philippinarum
GGGTAGGTAGATCTTGCCATGCTGATCATTTTTATCCCATGTCAGATTTTTGATATCTGTAACGGTTTTCGAGTTATTGGCCAAAAACTGCAATTTACCCCTATGTTCTATTTTTAGCCACGGTGGCCATGTTGTTTGACCTACCGCCTAATCGAACACAATTTTGAGAATCCATACTCTGGTGATGATTCAGGCCAAGTTTGGTTACATTTGGCCCAGTGGTTTCAGAGGAGAAGATTTTTGAAATTGTTGACAGACGGACGGACGGACGGACAGACTGACGGACGGACGACGGACGCATAGTGATGGCAAAAGCTCACATGGCCTTTTAGGCCAGGTGAGCTAAAAAATATATAAATAAAAGAGAAAAACAGGAACATCTTTGTGAAGAATCTGAAAAAAATTAAACTGAAAGCGACAATATCCAACTCAGGCTTTTATCCTTTTATCCTATTGAACCCAAAGCATCTTCAGACTATCCACGTTCCTTCCAATACACACTCCAATGAAGATTTTTATGACCTCAACTAAAGTTCACCAAGGTTAATTAAGAGCAAAGTCTTGATTTTTAAGATATATTGAAGACGACGATACAATCATATCAGGATTTCTAAAAGTCACATTTGTTGATATCTGATATCTACAGTCACTTTGTTGGTTTAAAATATTTTCAGCATTGTAACCTAACACAACCAGATACAAAATCTTGAGCATTGTAGTTTCACCAAAGCAGACATTAGTCAAGTTATGAAAAAAAAATAAACACAGAAACATTCTGTTATTTCTTGATGGACCATGCCCATCCGTCCATTATCTAAAAACACCGAAATTGTTGATCTCTTGAAATGGCTGAAAACTATGTATATCCCCTAAAAAATCGGACATTACAAGTTTAGACTTGTCGCGTGATACAGTAACTTTGATGGGACCACCTGGATTGTCTGTTCACCTGAACTTTTAGTATGTGCAAGATTTTGAGTCATTTATAAGGTCATAAGTTGATAAAATTTTCATATTAAGTCTTCAATGGGTTTCGCTAATTAGTCTTTTTACTTCATCAGCACGAAATGATATCCCGTCCTTACTTATCTTGTGAACGATACGTTGAATAACATACATAATGTAATATGCAAATTTCTTTCCTTCGGAACACCATTTACTTAAAATATATCTTTGAGAATTCGTTTTCGTAATAGTTTCATCCCTGTGCAATTTAACCATGAGAAGTTATTTTACTTATATGGGCACAGAACACCAATTAATTAAATATAGGCTCCAATAGTAACATTTTGAGTAATTCAACCCATTTCTATATTTCGTTGGTACATGTCAAAATGAGCGGAATCGTCTGAAGTTGCTGCCATGTCATTTTCGGCATGGCATGTCAGATTTAATTTTCCGGTATTTGCCCAACCCCGAAAATAATAAAAATAATCCAAATGTCAATACCAAAATATTCCTGAATGTGCATTTTCCACTAAAGTTGAAAATTTTTATATACATCTTTATTTCATTAGGTTGAATATCTCCATATTTTTTGCAGTAAGTTCTACTTCCAAAACAATCATTACAATGTCCATTCATTTAGTTATGAGTAAACAGTAGACATCCGAAGCCTGTGGAGTGGTTGACCGAATTGAGCACTACTTTTGTATCAGTGTATCAGTTCAAAAGGTCAGTTAGTGATCTGGGTCCCATATATAGAAAACGACAGGGGAGAAACCTTTTCAGAATACCTACTGGCAGGAATTGCATAGCAAATAGCGGTGTTGTACAGAGTAACGTCCGATTCGTTCCCACAACTAGAAAGATTTTTCATCCCTACAGGTTAAGATTTAACAGCAGTAGAAAAAAAAACGTTTAGTGGCCATGTAGATTTAGAAAATGTAATTTAAAGCCTGCCTTATTGGCTAGGTGATGTCTTATTTAATTTTTAGGCGATGTTGGCATTTTAGGCAATGTTGGCAACAGACTAAACGTCTCACTTGGTTGAACAGTGCCAATAATTGTTTTTTCCTTGCTTACAGTTAAGTGATCTGTAGAAACAATGACTAGCAACGTAAAAACATTGTTGAGCACAACTCCGGTATAAACAGGACCAAGGAGGCCAGCCGTTATATTTAAATTGAAAGATATTACTATTGCCAGGATGTGTAAGGAATAACTTTAGATGACAATATGCAGCCTATCCGGAAAAGCGTTTCAACATACTATAACAGCAGCACATAATACCGTATAGCGGGTAATTTTCGCGGTTGACAAATTTCGCGATTTACTCCGAAAAGAGGGGGTATTTAATTTTAGCGGTCATCGATTTTCGCGAACGGAAATCTGTGTAAAGGACGAACATGTATACAGATATATATTGACTTTTTTTCGCAAGTTTTAATTTTCGCTCTTCCATAAACCACGCGAATATAGCAAAAATTAGAATATCTCGAAAATTACCCGCTATACAGTAAGTTTCCAGGAAGGATAACAAAATTCTCCTTTGATTCTTCATAGGAAAAAACTGGCAGCAAATTTTCTGAAAAGAAAATCACATTTTTTGGCAAACAAGTGCATGGTTCCATAGCTTTCACATCAAGTCTACAGCTCTGTGACTTACTCTAAATGTGAATTAAATTAAAAATTTATTCTGAACACACCTATTGTGGGGGTCCAAATTAATCGTAATACAGCTGATCATAACCCTACAACAAAGAGTAAGGCCCTGAATAATATACCGACAGTGTCATATGAATGACCACAATTCAGTTAGGTACCATTAGGTATCGTTCAATAGCGAATCCAGTAGGATTCTGGACCTTTATTTACTATAGGGACCCACTATTTATGATAATTATTTTTTGCATTTACCACAGTAGGCTAGGGGTACAGTAAAGGTTATGAGCTAGGAACATTGGCTAGTTAGGAATAAGGTTATGAGGCAGTGTCAAATTGTTAGTGTTAGGTAAGCCTAACCAGGAAAGGGTCACGTAAAATAAACTTACATCAGGTTCTGGGATTTAATCAACTTTTTGTTGGGGAAAAGCTTTGCTTCCGTGCAGAATTCGGGAAAGAAAATCCTTGAATCCCTCTTCTATTTAAAGTAGGATTAGATCACAATAATAAAAATTCATGAATTGGCTGATACAGGGGAGGGTCCGGGACCGTTACTATCTTTCTTGGGTTTGTTTTTTTTTGTTTTACTATAGGGGACCCACCACTTTAGGTTGGTGAATTTTCAGCATTAACCAAATTAAGCTTGGGTTGGGGGAACCGAAGCTTATTATGTCCTTTTTATTTGGCAATTCTCTATTTAAAAAAAGACAGCACAGGGACCTTTAGACCGAATTATCTGTCGTTTACAAAGCATCTTTTATCATCCTATGTTTATCTTTTACTTATCTGACTTTTTATTTTTTCATTGCTGCGGTCAAGGAAGTGGCAAAACTTTCATTGTAATGAAGTCAAGATTTACACCCCAAGTCAGATGAGTAATAGATAAACATGGTATGATAAAAGTAGCTTTGTAAACGACCGATAACTCGGTCTAAGGGACCATAGGAAAAAAAAACGGTTCCGCAGCTGGCAATGGTGTTTTGATGTTTTTTTTATTATTTTACATTTAGCAACATATCTCCAGAAAATGATTCTGTACACTTACCTTGTGCCCACAAAATCGATTCAATACCACAGTGATGCATTAAAATCATCAAAATGTGTTTGATCAGCTTCGTAATTTCAGCCATGAACTTTCGGGAAAAAATTACTTTGCGGGTCCCCGGAGGTTGAAAAGATCAACAATTGACGCACATGTTTTATGAACTTTCTGACGTTGCTCTGACGCAATTTGCATTCGCTTCGATTTGTGAAAACGTCTTCAAAAACTTGTTACAAGCATTCGGGCTTTATAACGAATCGTGTGGTTTTAACAAGCCAAAGCTTCGCCGCCGGCGTTTGAGGCTAGAGAACCAACGGAGCGTAAAGTAAATATCTGACTTACTTTCATTTTTACTGGAAATCATCTTATTCAGGTTAGTGTTTGTGATATTAACAAATGGTATTCAAGGTTTTTTAGCAGGTTCTGGTTTTTCTTTTGGTACGAGTGAGTCATTAATTAATTCGTTTTTGATGCTTTCAGGATTGAATACGTCTTTAACAAGTTCGAGAAATTTCAGAAAAGGATCTTCAGAGTTCGACGAATAAAATTTCCTGATACAGTTTTGTGAAAAATAGCTTCTTATAGTGTTTTCTGAGACACATATGAGGGTAAAGATTCTATTTTATAAGTATGAGCACCCGAATCCGGAAGTTTATCGAATGGTTGACTATAAGGTGTTGAAATCCTTCTTTATGTAGAGAATTGTAAGCTTTCCAACAGTCGCTAATTATTGTTGAAATCTGGGCTTCTTATGCCACTCTTCTCAAATTAGTCACAAGTTTGATGTCACTGAATACGCATTTTTGAGGCGCAAGGATAACATTATCGATACTATCGTGAATGAACTGATGCTTAGCCAGAAAATAATGAGCTGGAGACAAATAGCCACGAATTTTGACCAGATTGGAAAACGTAATTTCCCAAACATAATTGGTGCTGTTGACGGCAGTCATGTTGCCATTGAACCACATGTGGATAATCCTCAGGCGTATTTTAATCGAAAACAAGATGTGTTTGTGAAACACTACATATGCCCCCAGATTCTACAGTAAAATATATGAAAATATCCAATTTTACCCCTTTTGACCTCTGTGACCTTGACCTTTAACCTAATTTTTTGCATATTTATGTTCATATTGACAAGACCTTTACACTTGCCAAGTATTAGAAGTCTATCTTACATAGTTCAAAAGTTGTTTATTACCATAAAAACACCCAATTTAACTCCTTTATTCTGAAACAGATGAAGCCCCTTTGGGCCTCTTGTTTATGGAAATGGTTTTAATTATTAAAAGTATCTGTTTAAACATGCTATAATACTGCATCAAGATATGACATATTTTTCCGTTTGTCCCCTTTTGGCCTCTTGTCTCTCAAAAACGGTAAATGCTACCTCAAATCTGTCGACATATTACAGTTGCGCAATTTTATTAGCAATAACATGAAACAAACCCTGTCTCAATAGGATAAATAATAAGGATTCTACAGTCAAATATGTGAAAACAGATTTCGTCCCCTTTTTTACCTCTGTGACCTTGACCTTTGACCTGACCTAATTTTATTTTGCATATTTATGTTCCTCTTGACTAGGCCTATACACCTGCCAAGTATGATAAGTCTACCTTATATAGTTCAAAAGTTATAGCCAAGGTTAAAGTTTCGGACGCACAGACAGACAGGACAAAAACAATATGCCCCCCGATCATCGATCTGGGGGCATAAAAAATCATTCTGTGATACTACAAGGAGTTTGTAAGGATAATACTTAATTTATTAACATAAATTTGGAATGGCCTGGTAGGGTTCTTCGTAATTCTGAAATATGGGCAAAGGGTGATTAAAAGTGCCAACAAGCGATATCATATCACTTGTTTGGAGATGGAGCTTATCCACTTAAGCGATGGCTTCTCACGCCATACGCCATACAGATATACTGGAAATCTAACACCAGCACAGACAAACTACAACAAATTTTTATCATCAAAACGACAAGTAATAGAACGTGTATTTGCAATATTAAAGGGTCGATTCAGACGTTTGAAATATATTAGTATTAAAGATATGTCTCAATTCTGCCAGACAATCATAACTTTTTGCGTTTTACAAAACATAACTGTAAGCAAAAATGACGATATTCTTGAAGCAGATATCAAATTTAACAGGGTAGTGGCAAATATGGTTTTTCAGGATCCAGAGAACAGAGGAAGACAGTTGAAATGGATTCGTATAACAAACCGTCTGTACACACTATGAATGATATTTTTGTTATGAATATATTGTCATTCAAATAAACGGTTGTAACATATTCATGAAACTATTTCCAGGAAAATATTTATGACATCAGTAAATAAATGCAATTTGGCCCCTTTGACCCCTTATATACTCTATATTTGTTCTCCTTTTTGTCAATCTCTCCTTTTTACCTGAACTGAAGTTAATTTCGAGTAAAAACAAATTTCTTCATATGACCTAATATGTTTGTGAAATATTTATTATCCTTGCTTTAATGCCATAATAAAAATACTGCATCCAATCTGAGAAATTAATTATAGAATAATGTTTTCTCTTGAGCCCTCTATCGTCCTCTTCCTGGACAAAAAAGTAAACACTACCTCAAACCAATCAATGTACTACTTATGCTCAATGTTGCAGTTAATAAATAATAAAATATTGGCAGGCAAATATGTGGAAACACCCAATTCAATCCTTTTGACACTATGACCTTGACCTTTAACCTTATGTAGTTATTTGCATAATCATGCTCTTCTTGACTAGACCTATACATGTGATAAGTGTGAAAAATGTATCTTACATAGTTCCAAAGTTCTATCAAAAGTTCCAAGTTTTGGGCGCACAGACAGACACAGAAGAAACAAAATTATTGTGCTCCCAATCCCTAATCTCATGGCATAGGTTATTAATAAAAAACATCTTTGAACTAGATCAGTTATAACTCCTAAACATAAAATCATACACCCAATACCAAATCAATATGTTCTTTAAATCATTGCAAAGAAAAGGTGTGAAAACTGGTATCTCCAAAAATTTACAACACCCAAGGGCCTCTGCAAACGGATAAATTAAAACTTAATCGAAAATGAAAGGAATAAGCAAGGAAAGAAGTAATCGAAAGTTACACGACATTGCCTCATGCATTTAATCATGCAAAGTGTCAACTACATACATACGGACGGACAGAACACGGTATACAATAACATGTCCTGTCCTTGACGAACATAAAATAAAACAAAATAGAAGTCAATACACAAAAGACATTGAATGTCAAATGCAACCATAGCTTTTAAAAGTTATTAATGCTACTCGGATGGCTTAGCCAAATAAATGTGTAATTAGCATACCAAATCAGCATCCACTCTTGCAAACCCGGGTGGAACTTGAACTCGTATCCCTCAAAGTTATCGTTTGCATTATTATGCGGCGTGGAATTATTGTTGGAAACATAAGAAGGTACTTGACCTTCGTATAGGCAAATGAATTATTTTGGTATACACCAATCTCTCTATTTATAATGTTATTCAAAACTCTTCTGGCATGAAATATCTCTTATACGGTGGTGTTTGGAGCCTTGCACTCATATCTTGAAAATGGGTCCCTTTGAAGTTCTAAAAGAACATAATTTTCATTTGAGTTCGTTTTTTTTAAATATCAGATAATTTTTTCTTCAAGAAAGGTAAAATTCAGAGTATATAAGGATAAAGTAAACCCTGAAGTATAATCTATAGAAAAAAATAATTTAGTAAATGACAAGGAATACCTTCATCTATGTTTAAGAATGGACCCTTAACACAAATCTACCGGTAATCCAGAATCAGTCGTGCAGAATAGATAAAAATATCCGCTTCAGGTGCGGTACACTCCAAGGAAGCATATATGACTAAATATCATTTATGTTTGACACAATTTATACTCTGGAATTTATTTTAAAACTAATCTGGCAACGGACGAAATGCTATATCTGGGCACAGAGGTTAATATAAGTATTTATTCTATAATATATAAATACTAATGGTAAAGTTGCATTGACATTAAAATGAATAAAAAAGGATATTCACTCGATAGAAAGGATATTCACTCCATGAAAAGGATATTCACCGCGGGAAACGTCACGTGCGACATATTTTTAGAAAAAGGGAAACCCCGTATTTATATCGTCCAATCACATTGCTATGTAACATTGTCGCGTGACAACGTCATCGGCATCACTAAAACAGAATTGCTTCATCTAAAGAAAAGAAGATCAGCGAAAATAGTGCAAATATGCAAAGAGGAAGACACTTAAAATACGAAACAAGTCAGCGTAACACTGGTAAAGGCGTTCACACAATATTTTGGGAAAAAATCTCCCGACGGATGTCGACAACACATAGCGCAGAATCGTCGCACATTACACAGATGCAAGGAGTGAAAAGGAAGAACACAAGCATTCATTTAAAAGACAGAAATCATCGATTATTTAGGATAAAAAATTTATTCTTTAAATAAAGTCTTTAAAGAACGTTCGCTTGTTACATTAAAATGTCAATTCCCTCCCTTCTTCACAATCTCCCATCAATGACGAACAATGGAAAAAAGCCGCAAACTCAGTGTTAGCTAGAATCTGTAAATTTCTGACAGTAAAGATAATAATAATGTTATATTTATTGTTTTACTTATCCTCAAAATATTTTTTGAAAAGTATATATTTCATTTATTTTATGCAAATGTTCAAAGCCTCTTTAATCGTTAATTCGACACCCATAGAAAATTTCTAGGTGTATAGTATAATACATAATAATAAAAAATATTATGTATTTATCGGATAATAGAATAAAACAGTTACTGTCTTTAGTTTCGGTAAATGTGCAGTGTTATTGACTTTTGGGAAAACAGATATTCACCTCGCCATGCGGCTCGATGAATATCTGATTCCCCAAAAGTCAATAACACTGCACGTTTACCTCAACGAAAGACAGTAACTGTATAATATTCAATTATATATGCAAAGAAACAAATTCTGTTAAGTTTTTTGGACAACAAATAAATATGACTGGTTGCAACTTGGGAGCTATAATTAAAACTTGGAAATTGAAGCATTAAATTTTCAATAGTGTGTATAAATTTTTCAAAATGATATTGAAATTATGGTAAAGGATTGCATGATATGACGTTGACATGAATTCCATGATTTCGAATTATAAACAGTTGTTTTTTTATGTGAGAAATGCGTTTTTAACTTGTTACCATGATACAAACCATTGGGTGGTGGACATTTTGCTTTCTTGCATGAATACGGGCCCGAATATCATCATGTTCTTTATCAGAATCTGTATCAACAGCCAAACCTGTAGCTGAAATGTTCGAAATTTCTATTATACAGAATAAATAAAATTTTCCAATATTGAAAAAAAGTCTATGTATTAGATACAGTGGGTCTCTTATCATATTCGAGGGACGTATGTCCCGAGAATATGATAAGAGACCCACTGTATCTGATTTACATAGGAGTTATAAAAAGTCATTTGTGTTATCTTCAGCAATAAGATGTTTCAATAATGCAATTAACCAGATGTAGTTGAAGATGCCATGTGATCAACTATTTAGAAACTTATCTTAATTGTTAGAATTTAATTGTCACTTATCAGTAGGACTGTATGGACAAAACACCCCTACTTAAATTATCTGTTTTGTACAGTTTTATTTCCAAAACCTGTAAAATTCACTGATAGAAGATAACTATCCTATGTAAATAAACATAAAAGATCATCAAACAGAATACAGGCAAAACTATTTTTAAGTAATCTCGATTATTAATAGATCATATACAGGTTCATGGTCTGCACTCCTTAATTTTGGACTTTTAGACAGACCCTGGTATGGACATTTACTGGTTCCCCATTCCCAGTTCTAATGAGCACTAAGGAAAAAAGAAAATTAAATTTTCTGAAAAAATCAATTATTTCTGAGAAAATCAAAGTTGTCAACATTTGAAGCAAGAGAAGGGAAATATTTTGAATCAGTTCTAAACAGGGTTGCCCTACGGAAATAAAATATTTTTGTCAGTGAGAGGCAACTGATTCCATGGTTCGTAAGTAAAATTATTGATAGTATAACATGATTTTATTTATATCAGATGATTCATGAGATACATTAATCAATAAAAAAAACTAAAAGTTTATTTATCTTTCTATGTGAATAAAACACTTTAAAGTTTAACTTTAAACTTTTAACTTTTAAACTTTAAAGTACTGGAAATTTTTGTTTGTCCAAACCCAAGAGGGATAACTCTTACAAATTGACAAATTAGGGAGTGCAGACCATGAACCTGGATATCATCTATTCATGTTATTTAATTCCCACTGTGTATCATTGACACCGGAAATTGTATACCAGCAAGCGAGTGAAAGGGTCAACAGCTAGCACACACGAGGTAGGAATTTCATAATTTATTCATGTTTATACTTGTTATCATGTTGTCAAGAAATTATGTACCAATTTGTAAGAAATGTAGCAATAAATAACAGCATATATAACCATGCAGAATGTTTTATGTGTCGTTTTAAGCTCAAAACATGTGGATCTGGTACCTCTCAAAACAATCGTGCGACGATTTAAATCGACTCCGAGTGTCATTGTTTGCATGCAAATCGCGTATTTTACGACAAAAGTAGCAACCATTGGTCATTATAACTTAGTGTCAATTCAACATTTTAGTAGAGATAGCTTATTCTGGACGATTTTAGTCAAAATATTTTCACTGCGCTGTACGGCGAATTG
>MJUU01030497.1:0-15150 GCA_002080025.1 Modiolus philippinarum
TTGCATATTATTTCGAAAAAAAATGCAATTTTGGCCCCTTAGACCCTTTATAGCTAGGAAACAGTAAGACCTATGCCAAATCCATTGACATCCCACTGAAAGCTTATATCAAGAGGAATCCAATGAAAAAATCCCATCGAAATGCGATGAAAAAAAAAATTTAGGTATCTGCAAATTTGCAGTTTTGTTCCCTGTGAACCCTTATAGCTCGGAAACGGTAAGAACGACGCCAAATCCGTTTACATACTACTGGAAGCTTACATCAAGAGGAATCCAAAGAAAAAAAATCCCATCGAAATCAAATGAAAAATAAAAATTTTAGGTCATCTGTAAATTAACCATTTTGGCCCCTTTCTGCCCCTCATAGCTCAGAAACGGTAATAGCTACGCCAAATCCAGTGATACGCTACTGAAGCTTACATCAAGAGGAATCCAAAGAAAAATCCCATCGAAATCCGATGAAAAATAAAAATTTTAGGTTATCTGTAAATTTACGATTTTGGCCCCTTCGGCCCTCATAGCTTGGAAACGGTAAGAGCTACGCCAAATCCGTTGACTTAGTACTTTTTTACTGAAAGCTTACATCAAGAGGAATCCAAAGAAAAAAATCCCATCGAAATCTGATGAAAAATAAAAAATAAAAATTTAAGGTTATTTGTAAATTTATGATATTGGCCCCCTTCGGCCCCTCATTGCTCGGAAACGGTAAGAGCTACGCCAAATTCATTGACTTATTACTGAAAGCTTACATCAAGAGGAATCCAAAGAAAAAAATCCCATGGAAATCCGATGAAAAATAAAAATTTAAGGTTATCTGTAAATTTACGATTTTGGCCCCCTTCGGCCCCTCATAGCTGGGTAAGGAAACAAGTTACCAAAAATCTAATAGAAGAGCACTACGATAATTTTCATAAGGAATCCTTTGGAAAAAATTGCGTCGAAATCGGACTTAAAATAAAAAAATAATTCGCCCCTTGGGCCCCATTTATCTCGTGAACGGTACATGCCATGTGAAATCCGTTGGCATACTCCAGACTGGAAATTTTCTAAGGAGTTTACTGAAAGAAACCCCATCAAAATCCGATAAATAATAAAGATTCTACAGTCAAATATGTGAAAACCACCAATTTAACCCCTTTTTCTAAAACAGGTGGGGTCTGGAACATAAAATTAAAGCCTGGGCTAAAGCATGTGCCAAGAAACATACTAAAATTTGAAAATGATCCGTTCACTGGAACCAAAGTTATGCTGTCCACAGACACAAAAATACCCAATTTTACCCCTTTTTGGCCCCTTTTTCTAAAACGGGTGGGGCCACAAACCCGAAATTCAAACCCGGGATAGCCATTATGCCAAGACAACACATACTGAAATTTGAAGATGATCCGTCCATTAGAAACAAAGTTATGCTGGCCACAGACGCCGACGCAGACGCCGACGACTGCGCCATACCATAATAGGACAGCAAAATTTTTGCGGTCGTATAAAAATAGCCACTGGTTTATTTTCTAATATATATTTATTGCATTTAAGGATGTACCCTGGTGAGGAGCCAAAATTTTAAAGTATTTAACTTTTTTTCACATCTTGATTTCTGCAATGTTCTTGCCCTATAAATTCAATATATAAAGAAAAATTCATAGGTTGTTGTGCAAATTATTTTGCTACAGCTGTTTTAAAGTGACCAATTTTAGCACTTTTGAGCATTTTAAGGCATTTTTGCCCATTTTTTTTTACTATTTTCATTGAAAAAATCAGGCTTAGACTATTTAACTTTTTCTCATACTTTCCGAAAAGCTGTAAATAAAAGGAATGAACAAATTCAGCTATGTTGGTGTTGATATAAGAAAGTTTTGTCCCATTTTCATGCTTTTTAGGGGCTATTTCAGCATTTCAATATTTCCCTAAAAATGTAGATTTTCTCATTTTTAAAACAGCTAATGGCTTAAACTTCATTTGTTTTGTCATTTTTTTATTCCAAAAATATATAATATTATTTTTAAAAAAGCAAAAATAAACCAGAAGTGCATATTTTTTCATAAAATGGCTTTTTTCTAACCCAACCCCTATTTTGTGAAAATTTGAAATGAATCCAACAGCCAATTCGGGCATTAATATCTTCAATTTGAGATTACTCTGAAACCACTTGATAGAAATGAATAATTTTTTGTCACAATTTAAAGCTTAACATCAATTTTGTTAATTCATTGCTATTGTACATTAAATATAAAAAAATTTTAAAACATTTCCAAAAAAGATTTCAACGAGACTGAAATATCACCAGAATACATCCTAAAAATATCTTAAAAAAAAAACTTTGTTTTAGGCAAAAACTGAATGCTGACAATGCTGTTGCAAACAACAGAATTTGGATCACAATGTCTTGCTTTACAGGAGGGATAAATCCCCCGAAAATAAAAAAAATTATCTAAAAAATAACATATCAGTCAAATTTTGAAATCAACCAGTGATTTACATTCCTATGGAATTTTCCTTGTTTTGTAACTATAATTTTTTAATCAAACATGTGCTAAAATGTCATTGAAGCATATAATGTAGGTTCGGGTGGCCCAATTATCATTTGCAGCAGCATCACTCTCCGATACGCATCCATTGACCAAAGATGATTGATGTGCCAGATGTTTTTTCCTCAGATATAAACCTTAATGCAATCTTTAACCTAGGGTGGGATGTACTGACAGTCACTCTGATGGACGGGCTGACAGACAGGCAAGATGCTATATCCCCTCCTCAACTCCATTGGGCTAGGTTATAATAAGAGTAATGACATTAAATAAAAGTGTCATTCTTGTTGAACTTCACAATGGATTAAACTCATTTTGGAACAAGTTCTGAAACTTGTTTAATCCTCCTTCTGCTTCATTTAGCTTTAGTGACACTATTTTTGATATTCATCATGGTCAATTAGTTGTACTATGATTATTAAGAAATTATTTTTTCCCTTATATATCATGTAGTGAAAATTAAACATGAAAATATCACTTTACACAGTAACTCTGAGCAAATTATATTATGCTGTGTTTACAGGAAAGCTGATATTTAAAAAAAATTCTTATGCATGTTTTAAAACAGTTATTTTTATGTCTGAATAATATTGCTTATATTGAATCTGAAAATATAACCATTTATTACTCTGGTAAATTTGGTAAGTTCTTTGTTGATTAGGAAGCTAATGGTATCCCTTTCCTGTCTGGAATAATACAGTCGACAATATGACTGTTTCCCATCTCTCCCTGCTCTTCCTGATTCCTGGTAATATCCAGCCATTGATTTAGGAAGTGTCCAATGAGCAACAAATCTGAAAACATAAAATATGAAACATATGTATCCTTCCTTAATCTGTGTCACACAAGAAATGCAATGTTAAATTGTGATGTGTATGCATGTTACATATTATTTGTATTTCTACGAAAAACGGTTGACAAATGTATTTAAGGTAGATAGACACTGTTGCACTGCGCATTTCAATCACGCATTAGAATAAAGGGCTACGCCGAGCGCAGCATGATACGACCGCAGCATGTCAACCACTGAAATTTCAACAAAAGTAGTTTAAAGTGACTGTGGACACAGTAAAGAGCTTGACACAATAATAAGATGGACACAAAAAGAAGCTTGACACAGTTATTAACTAGGAACAAAAAAAGGAAAAATTCAACCCTTTTGATCACTTACTGATGAAAAAAACGTAAGAGCTATGCAAAATATGTACTATCAACTAAAACTTTACATCCATAGAAATTCAAAGAAAAAAATTCCATCGAAATCTGATGAAAAATAAAGTTGTGACATATATTTAGAAAAATTGCAATTTTGGCCCCTTTGACCCCTTGTAGCTCGGAAACGGTAAGAGCCACGCCAAATTCATTGCATACCTCTGAAAGCTCAGATCAAGAGGAATCCAAAGAAAAAAATCCCATCGAAATCCGATGAAAAATAAAGATTTGACATATTTAGAAAAATTGCATTTTTGGCCCCTTTGACCTCTTGTAGCTCGGAAACGGTAAGACCTACACAAAATCCGTTAGCATACTATTGAAAGCTTAGATCAAGAGGAATCCAAAAAAAAAATCCCATCGAAATCCGATGAAAAATAAAGATTTGACATAATCTGCAAATTCCCAATTTTGGCCCCTTCGGCCCCTCATAGCTGGGAAAGGAAACAAGTTATCAAAAATATAATAGCTGAGCGCCATATTAATTTTTCACAAGGAATCCATTAAAAAAAACTGCATCAAAATCGGACTTAAAATAAAAAAATTATTTTTTGGGCCCCATTTATCGCGTGAGCGGTTCATGCTACGTGAAATCCGTTGGCATACTCCAGATTGGAAATTTCCTCAGGAGCACACTGAAAGAAACCCCATCAAAATCCGATTAATAATAAAGATTCTACAAACAAACATGTGAAAACACCCAATTTAACCCCTTTTAGCCCCTTTTTTAAAAACGGTTGGGGCAACAATTACCAAAACTGAGCCAAGCCTTCCTTTTGTACCAAAGAACATTATGTTAAAATTTCATAAGGATTGATCTACTGGAACTAAAGTAATTGACGAAAAACTAAAGTGTCTACAGACGACGACAACGACAACGACGATGACAACGACGACGACGACAACGACGACGACGACGACGACGACAGCACCATACCAATATACGACCGCAAAAATTTTTGCGGTCGTATAAAAATAAAAAGTCAGATACGGGTAGGTATGATTTTCTGGCCGGAACAGTAATTTGACGGCTTTTCCTTTATGATGTCATAATTGAATGACAGATGTGAAACGTCATATTTCGCTTAGTTTGCCGCAAATTAACTGCTTTTTCCCATAAATAATGTTGAATTCAGAAACTATATAAAATATCTCCATTAAAAGCATGGTGACATATACTATACAATTATGGCACTTCCACGAGATCAATATGGGGTTTAACGGAGCAATAAAGTAATATTGAACGAGGGTTTACCCCGAGTTCAATATTATCTTTTGCGCTCCGTTAACCCCATATTGATCAAGTATAGAAGTGCCATAATTGTTTTATTATATTTGATTGACATGGCTTAAGTCACTGGTGACAAACATCGGGGGCGTGGTTTATCTATTGTGGGTGTAAAAGGGGTGTGGCCTGGAAACGTCAATCAAAGCAAGTGTGCAATATGATGATTTATCATGATCAACTGTGCAATATGATGTTTTATTGAGTAGGTGTGTTTCTTTACTTTATACATAGAAATAACAGTACAAATATAATAAATGTTTTTATTGTTACCAAAATATTACATCATGAACTATCTGTTCACAAAAGTACATCAAATTTTCATGGATAAAAACTTCACTTCTATTAAGCTTAAAATTGCCTTTCCATATTATCCACGTGCATTATTTGTAAATTTAGGTGAAAAAATGGCTAAATATGAGCAAACCTTGACCTCAATTCTAGAAAAAACAAGCATGGTGACCCATACTTTTTATTACAGATTTTGGGTAAGTAGGATTGATTCTTCAATTGTGCCGAATTACAACAAAATCTCATGGATGTGAATATTACTGTCTACCTACCTTAATGTAGAATTTCTTACATCAAACTAATAAGAAGCTTCCATAATATGGTGTCCTATATTTTCCACATATATTCTATGGGGTTTTGCTACAGTTATATGACTTTTTATACTAAGTAATACTGGCAATGCCACAGGTTTCCTATTAACAATCTCAGAATAGAATTAGATCAGGCTTTTTAAACTTAAATAATCAGAACTCTAATACAGTCAAACCAGTCTATAATGGGCACCAGAGGTAAGACAGTATACTGCCCTTTATAGACAGGTAGGTGGCCTTTTATATAGAGGTTACCGGTAATTGTTTTGCAGGGAGACAAAATTCACAAAATAATTCTAATATTTTCAATATAGTGTAAGGTAATTTTCGTAATGATTTACTTTGTATGTTAAGATTATGTTTTTATGGGTTAAAAAATTAAGATTTTTCAAGGGTGTTGGCAAATTATCATTGATTTAAGGAAATGTTTAGAGTTTAAAGATGATTTATACATATAATCACCATTTCTTTCCAGAGTCTTTTTTTCCCTGCCTGTTATATAGAGTTTAAAGGCCTCTTCGGACCTAAAAAGAGTGCCCGCTGACTGCATTGAGCAGTGCCCGTATTAAAGAGGGTACTTACAGTTAGCTCAACGCGAACTTATTCTCTCTCTCTCAACACAGAGTAATTTCCTGGTGGGACACTGCTGAACACCGATTTTCAACGAAAAATCCTCGGTTTGCTTAGAGGAATCACACGGATTAGCGTGTCGTTTATTGCCCTGAAAAAATCCTCCCAACACCGCAAAATTTATTACCTGTGTTCCTTTGATCTTTTGCCGGTAATCACAGATGATAATTAAGCAAGTCATTGACATTTCATCAATGAAGTTTTTAATAGAAATTATATTTTTTCTAAAAGAAGTAATTAAAAGTAAAAAATATATTTTTAAATAACTTGAAAAAAAAAATTGGCATGAAAATCCCAGTAGATTTCTACTGACAATAGATCCAAATGAAATTGCTGCTTGTTTTTACCAAAGAAATGGTCTAAAAAGTTTTTTAAAAAAAAGAAAAAAAATTTAAAAAATTCATTTGGTAAATCTGCAAATGTATTTTGTCACAAATTCATTTTTAGACGTTTACCTGTTGGTGATGCTTGATTTACTTTAGAACAGGATTTTCTGAAAATCTTGAAATTTTTACATATGAAAGGAATGAAAGAATACGAGGAATGTTCTTTAGAAAGACTGATGCTCAATCTTGAATTATTTTTTTAAAGGTTTAGAGTTTTAAACGCATTTTGTTTCTGTAAAATGTTTTAAGCCATAGTTGAGACCGGAATGTTTTTCAAGTGAAACAAATGAAAACCACATGTTTCACATGTTGGAAGAGACATTCAATTTTATGCAGCAATAACAAATAAATTACATTTTAAAATGTTTTGGCACCAGTAGTTATCAAAATATTACTCCTTAAAATGTATTTTCAAGAAAATAATTTGTCATTTACAGCGAGGATGTTGAAATTTCCACAACCATAACAATAATTGACTTGCAACATGTCAATCATTGAATTTTGACAATCAGACAGGTAATTAACATACATTAGTTTTATTGCCCTCAACAGCAATATAACTCGCGGTGTTGAGATTAGAGTTTGGGAGGGATCTTGGAGTTTTATTTGAAATTAACCGTGTCACACCGTGTTACACCAAAATCGGTGATAAGAGAGAGAGTGTCAGTTTGCATTGAGCTAACTGTATATATACAGGAAACTGCATCAGGGACCCCTGACTGCCCATTATGAACAGGTGCTCGCTTTATAGAGGTGCCCATTAATACAGGTTTTGCTGTATATAGGTATGAGATATCTGAAACATTTAGCAAGAAAAATCACTTACCGTATAAACATTCGTTATGGTTTATGAACACAATGAAACTGAGGTCAAGGTTAGAGTGTTTTACAGTTGGCTGGGAAACAGGAATGAAATTTTATAAAAATACATGTATAAGTCTTACAAATTTACTCTTCATGTGCAGTTCTAATTTTTCATATGATTAGTTGTTCTGTTTGATCTCTTACATATCTTTCTGTAAGGTCTTTTCTGTGTATGATATTTCTTTAAATGTCTGCACTGAAGAGACATAAGTTGTTGGCTGCATCTTCTGATTTCAAACTGAACACTATTTCCTCACCGTTCATTGAAGATCTTATGGTGGCTTCGAGTAATTGTAACTCCCCTTTGGGTCGTTTTCTCTTTGACACATTCCCCATTTCCCTTCCTTTCTGTATTGTATACATGTAGTTTTACAAGGCTATTTTTTGTACCTAACATCAATTTTATCAACGACTTAGACTACTAATTAATCAGAATGTAACTTACCTGACATTAGCCTTATCGACACCCATACCAAAACTTATAGTGGCAGCAATAACAGGAAATTTCCCCTCCATCCAGTCTGCCTGTATCTCCTCCCTGAGACTACCTTTCAGTCCAGCATTGTAAGGCTTGGCAGGAATACCTTTCCTAGTTAGCTGTGATGCAACTTCTGCACATGCTTCTCTTGTTCTACAGTACACTATACCACAACCATATTCTGTCTGAAATTTAATTTTCAAATCATTTTTATTTAATACATGAAGATGAATGACTGGAGGAACAATAATTTAGTAAAACTGTGGCTAGGCAACAAAAGAATTCATGCTGCATCAAAATATTTTCATGAAAAAATTCAGAAGTTGAGTAAAAAGTTTCAAACAGCAATCATATGTCTACATACACGTAACATTTCACTACAACCCTTTGGGCTGTTTAGGACAGATGGATTGGATGGACAGGTAGGCAGAAGTATTATCATATACAGTTAAACCTGTTTATAAAGGTCACTCAAGGGACTCAGGACAAATGACCACTATAAGGAGGTGACCTTTATATTATATAAAGGAGTCAAATTTCCACATTTTTGCTTATTTTTGGTCAGACGTCAAAAAAAAATAAAGGGCTACGCCGAGTTCAGCATGATACGACCGCAGCATGTCGATAACTGAAATTTCAACAAAAGTAGTTCAAAGTGAATGTGGACACAGTAAAGAGCTCGACACAATAATTAGATGGACACAAAAAGAAGCTAGACACAGTTATTAGCTGGAAACAAACTACAGAAAAAATCAACCCTTTGGATCACTTATTGATAAAAAAAACTGTAAGAGCTATGCAAAATATGTTACTATCAACTAACACTTTACATCCACAGAAATAAAAAAAAAATCCATCCAAATCTGATGAAAAATAAAGATTTGACATATTTAGAAAAATTGCAATTTTGGCCCCTTTGACCCTTTGTAGCTCGGAAAAGGTAAGAGCTATGCCAAATCCTTTGGCATACTACTGAAAGCTTAGATCAAGAGGAATCCAAAGAAAAAAATCCATCAAAATCCGATGAAAAATAAAGATTTGGCATAATTAGAAAAATTGCAATTTTGGCCCCTTTGACCTCTTGTAGCTCGGAAACGTTATATGCAGCGCCAAATCCGTTGACATACCTCTGAAAGCTTAGATCAAGAGGAATCCAAAGAAAAAATCCCATGGAAATCCGATGAAAAATAAAGATTTGACATATTTAGAAAAATTGCAATTTTGGCCCCTTTGACCCCTAGTAGCTCGGAAACGGTAAGAGCTATGCCAAATCTGTTGACATATCTCTGAAAGCTTAGATCAAGGGGAATCCAAAGAAAAAAATCCCATTGAAATCCGATGAAAAATAGAAATTCCACATTATCTGCAAATTCGCAATTTTGGCCCCTTCGGCCCCTCATAACTGGGAAAGGAAACAAGTTACCAAAAATCTAATAGCTGAGTGCCATATTAATGTTGGACCCCATTTATCTCGTGAGCGGTACATGCCATGTCAAATCCGTTGGCATACACCAGATTGGAAATTTCCTCAGGAGCACACTGACACAAATCCCATCAAAATCCAATAAATAATAAAGATTCTACAGTCAAATATGTGAAAACACCCAATTTAACCCTTTTTTGGCCCCTAATTCTGAAATGGGTGGGGCCAAAAACTAAAGAAAAAAAACGTTTCTCAAGAATGTTCCAAGAAACATCATACTAAGATTTGAAAACAATCCATCCACTAGAACCAAAGTTATGCTGTCCACAGACACGAAAATACCTAATTTAACCCCTTTTTGGCCCCTTTTTTGCCTCTTTTTCAAAAATGGGTTGGGCAGGGAACACGAAATTAAATCCGGGTTTAAGCTTGTGCCAACAAACATCATGTTAAAATTTGGTAACAATCCATTCACTAGAACCAAAGTTATGCTGTCCACAGACGCCGACGCCATACCATAATACGACCGCAAAATTTTTGCAGTCGTATAAAAAGGAAAAAGAAAAAAAAAATCAAACAGCGGATTACTAAAAAATCAGTTAAAATTTCACATTTGGAATACTTTGATTTACCTAACCTAACTGGCTTCCACATGAAGATTATACTTCCAATGTAAGCAAAATTTGAGAGATGACCTTTATAGGTAGGAATTTTGACTATACTGACACGATTTTACTGACCGCGTTGAGGAGGTGACCGTTATATAGACAACATTTAAATAGTAAAATCTGTAGGGAAACAAAAAATGTGACCGCTATGAAAAGGGTAACGCTATACAAAGGTGACCGTTAGACCAGGTTTTACTGTATCTCCTATCTGTGGGGAATATCATTAAAGATCTCAAAACATCAGTACCATAGGAATTGCTAACAAAATAAGGAAAGTACTGTACTTTCTGCATATGGCCAATTCGACAACTTCTATTCAATGCAGAAAGTTTCCATTAGGTATATATATATCATGTTTTGCACAGGCATCCCTGTTTTTTGTCAGATATAAAAGAAATGGGAAAAATCTTTTGAAGATGACACTTCATACATTACTCTAGTACATTTTGGTTCAATCTGCATCAATTGTTTATATTGAAGATAATCAAAAATGTCCAATGTTAAACTATGCTTCTTGATGACTGCCATGTTTGTTGTCAGAACAGAATGAGGTGAGCAATCTATGTTGAGCACATTTCATACATACATCATTACTGCAAAGATTATACCATTACTTCAGTAGTTTTAGAGAAAAATTATATCATTACTTCAGTAGTTTTAGTGAAAAATTATTAAGATGTGGTCTAATGCTTAAATATGTTCCATGCTGGCAATCTGTTGTTTGTAATATTCTTCCAAGGACCTACCATGCATCTCTTATTCAGAATATGCACAAAAGTAGCAAGACTTTTTCAGCCTTTTTTAAGAATCAGTCATGCCTACCTGTAGTTTGGTTCAAATCCATTCAGCTGTTTTAGGAAGTTCTTTAAGGGAAAAGTTTATGACTTAGGAATGATGGACAAAGAGATTGCAAAAGCTTAAACTGGCATAGCCATATGACCTAAATATATCCTCGTCTATCCAGTTTTCGACGTACTAAGCATCGATTGTGATGTCATAATTTTAGTTGAAATAGCACGTTTAGGTTGAATACTTAAGTGGGTCGAAAATAGAATGTTTGACGATATCAGCATTGTAATTTTCTAGCTATGTCTTAAATACAGTTGAACTTCGATTGGTAGAACATGTACATCCAAGAGACCGTTGAAACAGTTCAAGTTAAACGGATGTTTTTTTATATTTGAACAAAGGAACCAGAAAAAAGGTTCAAGACATCGATGGTGTTTGTGTTATTGCAGTTAAAGCTATTGAAGTTCTACTGTATGTGGTTGTTTAGTGTAAAAGAAGGTTTTAGGGAAAAGATCATAAACCAAGGAGAACTTACTTATAAACTTACCCAGTTTTCTAATGCTACATCTTTGTCAGCAGGAGTTTTGTTCAGGGACACAAAACAAAAGTCAGCTAAATCTTTGTATGGATCACCTAAAGTCTCTTTCATTTTTACATCATAATATAAATTTGGTCTAAAACAACTGGTTTTAAATTTGGCAATTGGTTCCCTCAGTTTCAGTTGACTTATTATATCTTTCAAGACCTGTTCAGTAGCTGTTGCAGTCAATGCAATACAAGGAACTCCTGGAATAAGTCGTCGGAAATGGCCTAATTTTAGGTAATCAGGTCGAAAGTCATGACCCCATTGAGAAACACAGTGAGCTTCATCTATGACAAAATATTTAAATAATTTCCTCTTCATTAATGATTCTGTTATGACCTTGAACCCATCAGTTGCTACCTGTTCTGGGGTCACATACAATAGTTTGGTTTTTGGTGAATTACTTTTCAAATCGGCAAGAACTCGTTTTCTTTCTTTATCTGTCAGTTTTGAATTAATGGTTTCTGATGGAATTTTTAACATATCTAAGTGATCTAACTGATCTTGCATCAGAGCTATCAGAGGGGAGACAACCACAGAAATACCATTCACTGCTACTCCTGGGAGTTGGTAACACAGTGATTTTCCAGCTCCAGTTGGCATAGAGACAAACACATCTTTTTTTCCTGGAAAAAATGCAATCTATTAATCATAATACAGTTAACTGAAGGTCTTATTTGTCAGAAAATGTAAACAATTACCACAGCTAAAATATGTTACTGAGGGAAAAAGAGATGTACATGGAAGTTTCAGAAGTGAAAGAAACTTATAGGCCCTATAATTAGAAACATATTTGTGCATATTATTACAGTAAAATGCCTTTCTGTCTACACATGTCAAATGTCCCCATTTCATATTTTTTTCACTGAAATACAAAATTTGCCATAAATGGCCATTTTTCATATAAATAGGAATACTTTGACCCAAGGCATCATGGTGCTGCAAACTTGAAAGAATACCTTAGGCCATAGTAAAAAAATCCTATATAAATTCTCATCCATTTTTTTTCTCAAAATTTGGGGCTGCTGGCATATTTTATTTAATTTTTTTTATCAAGAAATTTACCAAAATTGGCAAAAATTTTGAGGCAGTTGAAAAAAAATTAGGGCTGATGGGGATGAAAATTTAGGATACTTTTATTATGAGAATAAAAAAATATATGTCATGCAATGGCCACAAATTAATGTAAATAAACAAAGTAGAAATGGTAAGGTAGGCAACAATTAAAAAGTAAAAACAAAACCAAATATACAAACTAAAAAAACAGCTAAAAATATCCAAAACAAGTGGAAAGAAGAGTGTGCTCAATGTTTTGGTCAGTACGGCCTTCTTATAGGGGCAACCGGGACAGAAAAATGCAAAAAAGGTGTAGAGGATACGAGAGAAAAGACAAGGCACAGTAAGGAATAAAATGTTTTATTCTCTTCTTGGATAAATTTCAAGATTAAGCAAGATTTTGTTACACGTTAGTAAGTAGTTTTCTCTCGTATCCTCTACACCATTTTCCGTTTTTCTGTCCTGGTTGCCCCTAGAAGGCCACACTGGCTGAAACATTAGGCACAGTCTTCTTTCCAGATTTGCATGTCAATATGGTCAAAGAATTGTTTCAAAGAATCAAAGACACAGAATCACATGTTTTAAGTAGTTTTATCTTTTAATTTGATTTGTATGAATTTCCTTTGATCTGCATTGCCCGATAATGTCAGAATCACTGAACAGGCCATGATATAGAAAACAATGGGTCACTGTCAAGACATCTAGATTAAAGAGGAGTTCCTTAAATGAATATCTCTAGAATTAATTGAAAATGACCAGTCCGAGCGGCTTTATATGACTGCCATTTGAGGATTTTTTGATGCTCCTGTACCTTTCTCCAAGACAACGGGATAGTGTGATGACCACATTATTGTCGATCGAAATGGCGGCCAATGGCAAATACTAATATACGACTGGTCTGGTCGCACATGCATGGTCCGAACATACAAATGTAGGGATCAATTGCTGACCTATGACTTATGAAGTCATATCAGTCAACATAGTCTCTAAGGGCATGAAGTTGACGACATGTGCAACCCTTTCACTTCATGTTTTGGTCACCTGAAATTCGAAACTTCATTTTCTGTTGATGTCACTCCCAATGACGTCATATTTTGTGATCCAAAATGTGAGGTGATTGTGAAAAGTCCACATATTCTACTTCCATACTTCTTTGAAAGTGCAAATTTCTTTTGAAAGTGACAATATGTTGTCACTTTAATACAATTCTCATGACAACATACTGACTACAGGAATTATAGACTTAAATTGTGGTGGAAGTCCTCACACATTAAGGTCAAGTAACAGAAAAATTAAGTGTGAATACATGTAGCTATTGATAATTACACCAAAAGTACGAATATAATGTGTTTTTAAATCTTTGGACTATCCAATTGTCTGACTATCCAACTGTCAAACTATTGTTATGCACCCAGATGAAAATAATCTGGAAAATGTTCTGTCTTAGGTAAAAATCCCAAGCCAATCAACGCCTTATGGAGTAAAAATGTTGGTTAGTAGGTCTTCAGGCCTAAAGTTTACTTTTATCTTAAGGGACTATGTCCTAGATATGCTAACCATATCCCTAATCTAAACGCTAACCACAGGACATTAACTCTAGCCCTATTCCTAACTTTTACTGTAACCCATAACCTTAACCATAACCAAAGCTTACAGTAATAAATGTAAATGCAAAAAATAACCACCCTAAGTAGTGGGCCCCTTAAGTAAACAAGAGGCGCTCCTAGGTCCAATGCAGCACTATAATTCCCAATTGATGGTCCATCTTTGGTGGTGCATGTATATAACAAGTGTGGACCCGAATTGATGTCTCGCCCGTCCCTGGTCGCAAAATTGATATGAATTCTCAAACTGACTAAATTTTTTAAATCAGAAAACTAAACATATTAACTAGACTGTGAAATTAGGGTAAGTGACAAACAAAATAGAGCAAACTGTCATGAATCACCAAAAATGAAAATATCAGTGACCACTAACACATGACTAATAGATACTGAAAAACCAAACATTTTCATTAGACCAGGAAAATGAGGTCAAGGGCTAAAGCCAAACAGCGGGCTGTCATGTTCCATTTAAGACAAACCCAAATACCAAATATTATTGACCTTACATTAATAGATACTGGGAAANCTAAACATGAAGACATAACAGTTATAGCCCAGAGACGACTTGTCATTAGAAAAGCAAAAATCTGACCTTGAGGACAAAGGTCAAGGTCAAAGGTCACTACTCATGGTCCATGACAAATGGTCTTGAAGTGATCTATCTACATGCATAATATTAAAAGCCTATCTCTAAAGACAAAAAAGATATAGCCTGCACACAACTTAACATAAGAAAAGCAAAAATCTGACCTTGAAGACAAAGGTCAAGGTCAAAGGTCACCAATCATGGTTCATGACACATCGTCTTGAAGTGATCTATCTANGAAATTGAGGTCAAGGACAAAAGCCATATGACAGACTGTCATGTACAACCCAAGACCAACCTCCATACCATATATCATTGACCTACCACTTATAGTTACTGAGGAACTAAACTAAGCACAAAAACTCAACATGTTCATTGGACCGTAAAATTGAGGTCACAGACAAAAACCATATAGCAGACTGTCATGTACTATCCAAGACCAACCTATATACCAAATAT
>MJUU01030497.1:28670-42291 GCA_002080025.1 Modiolus philippinarum
ACTACACTGAACATGGGGTAGGATGCCTAAAAAGGTTACCCATTTTATTTGTTAGTTTGTACCTAAATGCACATCTGGAATTGTGGGATCCTTTGTTTTTGTCCATGATTTAGATGGTGTAACAATACCTGTGCCCACTCTTCTCTACCGAGTAACCTCTCCCAGCAGTTACTGGTATTAGTAAAGCTTCTAATTGACTATATGCAGAGAATAACACATATTTCTACATTGCTTCCAATTCTCAAATTTTAGAACTTAAATTATGCACTTGCCCTGACATTCCTGCCATTAGTAAAAAAAATATTTATTGGTATTTTATTGATTGATTCAATTTCAAATATTTTATATCGATAAAATAAAAATTAAAAATGAAAATAAATGATCATATTATCATTAAAAAATAGGTCTTTTTATATAATGGAATGAAGTCAAGTTCCACTGAAAAATCATTTTCTTGTCGTGACATTTTGTTCATATTATGACTCCAACATGCTACATCCTGAATCAACTCCCAGTCACAGTACTTCAAGCCCTTTGATTATTGCAGTTATCGATCCTGGATGGCTTGAAGTATATTTCCGGGGTAGCAGACGCTTGTTGTTTTGACGAATTTTCTCAATCATTTGAGCATTGTTATTGAAAAGCATAATGCCATTTTATTTGGAAAGTTTTTGGTCAAATATACGTCAGTATATAACAAGATGCAGTCCCCAAGCAGGAGTCAAAATTTGGGACAAAGGAGTGAGCATTGTCAACGCTCTGCATCAAGGTAAGACTTCATATTTTGATTGGATTCCCTGTAAATGGATTGTATGGATACGTTCGATGAATAAATGCCTGAACATATGCTATGAGCAATGGATGCATGTCTACAATAGCAACTTGTCGTCTCGATGTCAATGATCCTGGCCATGGATCATGCAATCTTTATTTAAGCAGTGAAAACAACCGTCGCGAAGTAAGTACATAGCTGTATTTAGTTTGCTGACAAAACCTTCCCTTGCGTCTTTTCTTTTACTGCATGACTGTCTATAAGTTGTAATTTAGCGTATAAACAAATATACTCAAAATTCTTGCGTAACGATATTGATCCGCTTTATCGTTGTCATGGTTGCATATATTCATTCGTAATTTCTCGGTTATTNCTTACCCAGCTATGAGGGGCCGAAGGGGGCCAAAATCGTAAATTTACAGATAACCAAAAAATTTTATTTTTCATCGGATTTCGATGGGATTTTTTTCTTTGGATTCCTCTTGATGCAAGCTTTCAGTTCATGTCAACGGATTAGGCGTAGCTCTTACCGTTTCCGAGCTATGAGGGGCTGAAGGGGCCAAAATTGTAAATTTACTGATAACCTAAAAATTTTTATTTTTCGTCGGATTTCGATGGGATTTTTTTCTTTGGATTCCTCTTGATGTAAGCTTTCAGTTCATGTCAACGGATTTGACGTAGCTGTTACCGTTTCGGAGCTATGAGGGCCGAAGGGGGCCAAAATCGTAAATTTACAGATAACCTAAAATTTTTATTTTTCATCGAATTTCGATGGGATTTTATTCTTTGATTCCTCTTTATGTAAGCTTTCAGTTATATGTCAGCGGATTTGGCGTAGCTCTTAACGTTTCCGAGCTATGAGGGGCCGAAGGGGGCCAAAATCGTAAATTTACAGATAACCTAAAAAATTATTTTTCGTCGGATTTCGATGGGATTTTTTTCTTTGGATTCTACTTGATGTAAGCTTTCAGTAATGTTTAAACGGATTTGACGTAGCTCTTGCCGTTCCCAAGCTATGAGGGGCCGAAGGGGGCCAAAATCTTAAATTTACAGTTTACTTTAAATTTTTATTTTTCATCGCATTTCGATGGGATTTTTTTCTTTTGATTCCTCTTGATATAAGCTTTCAGCATCATGTCAATGGATTGGGCGTAGCTCTTACCGTTTCTGAGCTATAGACGGTCAAAGAGGAATCATAAGGGCTAATTTTTATTTTCCCTAGTTTGTGTCCAGCTAATTACTTGGTCAATCTCCTTATTGCGTCCATCTAATTATTGTGTCAAGCTCTTTCCTATGTCCATACTCACTTTAAATTACAATTTTTCAAATTTCAGTGGACGACATGCTGCGGTCGTATCATGCTGCGCTCGGCGTAGCCCTTTAATTTTAAGTATTAGTTTTAAATTCAGAAAAAGAGAGTCTATGTATACACATGTACATGAATCTAGCACAAATACGGTAATACTGTGATCGACTGTGACTGCCTGTCACAATCCACCACAGTGCAGGACAGTACAAGTGAAACTATAATTAACTGACATGAACTGTAACAATCCGGGACAGTACATTACAGTAGCCGTAAAGACTGTCATTTGATGTGAGTAACTGTTACAGCACTGAACAGTTAATCACATTACTTGGGTAGTACTGTTAATGACTGTCCGTGATTGTAACAGTTCTTGACAGTAGTTTATAGGTTTTTCACAGTAGTGGGACAGGAGATAACAGTTAATGACAGTGAAAAAAATCACTGTTCCTGGTACGGACAGTACTT
Source organism: Modiolus philippinarum (assembly GCA_002080025.1). Classification (NCBI taxonomy): domain Eukaryota; kingdom Metazoa; phylum Mollusca; class Bivalvia; order Mytilida; family Modiolidae; genus Modiolus; species Modiolus philippinarum. The sequence continues at coordinate 31,217 of MJUU01030497.1, forward strand.
TTGCTGGTTCATAGTGATTCTACAAAGAATTTTTAAGTGGTATATTTCTTAAATTAAAAAATTGAGATAATTTTATAAATGTTGAAATAACTGATAAGGTATAAGGTGCGAGGATGGCTTTCAAGCTATTTAATATTATTTATAGGTCGCATTATGATAATTACTTTTCCAAAGGCGATAATAGTGAAATTTTATGAAGATGTAAAGATTTAGTTTTGTTTTGTTGGTTATTTGTTCTCTGTCAGTTTTTAAACATCTTTGAAATTACGGTCTTCCAAACGTTTAGATTTTATATGCACTGAAGAAACATAATAAGTTGTCGAAATGTGCATATGCAGAAAATAAATCCACAGTCACTTCGGTATTTAGTTATTAGATTCAGAAACACTAGTAAGGTGATATTAATTGTTTATGTCTTACTGCTAAATTAAGATGCGAAATATTTTTATGTCTAATTTCCCTACAAGTTATACAAATTGACCCATTTTACGCCAATCAATGAGAGAAATCTGAACATTACCTCTGGATTAAAATAAATATTTGTTTTGTTTTTTAATACATCTAATTCACTCACCAATCTTGAGATATAATATTGCAATTATTTTGACAATATTAACCAATATCTCTCCGGAATCGGTTTCTGGAGCTCCGGTTAAATATAGTGATATTTTTACCATTTACGGTTTTTTTTTCTGAAATATATCTGCAATAAGTCATTTCAAAGGAAATATATAAACCGTATGTAAAACACGTGCTTCTGTTCAACTGGGGTGATACTGTAAGACATGACCATGATAAATATTATTGAATAGTCATAAACATATTTCAGTGGTGTTCGAGTACCTGTATTATAAAAAAAAAAAAAAAAAAAAAAAAAAAAAAAATAGAAAATGTTGTAGACTTTAAATTACAGAAATTTTAATATTATTTAAATCCGCAATAAATTGTCGTTCGGAATCAGCTATGAAAAAAAAATAAAAGACACATAGAAACAGTAAAAAAAAATCTGAAAATCCAAAGAATTTTAAGCGCAATGTTTCTGAAATTAAGATACATCATAAATGTTGATACATTTTCTCCGATGAGACATAAAGTGCGGGGATGGCCATCCTATGATTGATTGATTAAACGTCCAGTGAGCAATATTTCATCTATATCAGGACGAGATCCAGTCAATCAATTCAAAAAATTTATGTAAGAGAAGAAATAAACAAAGGTGGATGGGACAACGAGTTTTGATTGCCACTCGAAAAGGGAAGAAATGGGTAGGGACAGGACTATGAAAATTTAGCAATCTTTACGAGTCCCAGTGACTGCTCTTTTTAAACAGTATCGACGGGGTCTTTATTCTGCATAGAGCGTGGTGTTTATCCACACAGTTTGACTACAATGGTTCGCGACAGGCTTCACGTATTATGATCTGACTATCCCGCATAGACAGGGCATTCCCCTATTAACCTACTGGGGACGCGCCCGGCAGCTCTAGCCTGAGCCCCTTTAAAGCGTTTCAGGTGTAGGGGGTGGCAATCTAGCTATTTCATATTATTTATATGTATCATAATGATAATTACTTTTCCAAAGGCGACAATAGAGCTTTATTCATGGCCTTGGTTATCATCCCGAGACTCCCATATCCCTAATATGGGTCGAGGGATGATAACCGTGCTGATATGGAAAAGGCCATGTCTTAATCTGTGTATTATATACTTCCAATTAGGAGTTATCATCACACCCGGACTGAAATAGCCATATCACCGGGCTGATATGGATATTTCAAAATGAGGCGGTCTGATATGGCCATATCAGACTTGGTATATGATATGGACTGTTTACTTCCGGCTTTATTACATATGCAAAACAGAACATATCTTCACTTAGTATGTACTAAATGTATGTAAAACATGTGCTTCTGTTCAAATTGGAATAATACTTTTAAATATTACCATGATAAATATTATTGATTTGTAAATAGCATATTTCATTGGTGTTGGAAGACCTGTAAATTAATTAGTTATCAAAAAAGAAAAAAAAAATGAAAATATTGACTTTAAATAATTGAAATTTTGATATTATTTAAATCTGCACTACATTGTCATTTGCAACCAGCTATGAAAAAGATAAGGACACACAGTAACAGTCAAATTAAAAAAAAATAAATCCCATTCTAAAAGGAATTTTAAGCGCAATGTTTATGAAATCAAGAACAAGGAAATTAATGAAAAAATATAAGAGGAGAAAGAAAGGTGGGAGGGACAACCGGGACGAGTTTTGATTGCCACTGACAAGGGGAGAGCTGGGTAGGGACAGAAAATTTAGCATTCTATACGAGTCCCAGCGACTCTGCTCCTTTAAGACAAAATAGAAGGGGTCTTTAATACTGCATAGAGCGTGGCGTTTCTTCACACAGTGTGGCTACAAGACTTTCCTACCCTGCATAGACAGGGCATTCCCCCAACCACCAACAGGGGACGCGCCCGACAGCTCTGTAGCCGGAGCCCCCGTTTCAGGTGCCGGGGGATGACCATCTAGCTATATCATATTATTTATAGGTAGCATAATAATAATTTTTTATTTCAAAGGCGAAAATATTAACATTTTATGAAATATAATGATTTCGAACAAGAAACACTTGTGAAGTCATATTAATTGTTAAAAACTTTATGTATTAATGCAAAATTAAATTGTGAAATATTGTTATCTAATTTCCCTGTAAGTTAAACAAAAAGATACATCTTAAATTTACGCCATTCACTGAAATAAGTCTAAAAATTACGTCTGTAGTAAAAAAAATGTTTGTTTATTTAATAAATCTAATACACACAGCTACAGCAGACTTGGTGTATGATATTGTAATAATTTTGACAATATTTTTGGACTTTACTCTGAATCCTGAAATTTCCTAAGTGGAATTAATAATGTGCTGTCTAAATATGTATTGCAGTCTCATGTACATTTTTTCCACGATTTATTCCATATTACCAAAGTTAAATAGTAATCATTGAAATTCTTAATATTGATCACCTGCTAATGATGTTTGATCACGCTGAGGAGGATTAGTACATTACTAAGTCTTTATAAATATGTTTCTCCACCGGTTTATGTCGTTGCAAATACTTCATCATGTACCCACCCCTTTAAGTTCAATACACTGATAAATCATTTTCTAAATGATCATGTGACCTTGGGTCGACGATCATTCTTAGGCGTATTAGTCATTTGATATAATTTTCTTCGGAAGATATCTACTTTTTGGAAATCGGAAAACTTTTAAAATTCTTTGTCCTCACCTAATAAGAGTGCTTCTTCCTCGGTCAGTTCACAATATATCTAAACTTAAAATCTAGATTTTTAGTCCTACAATATACAAGTTTGTGGGCCTGAATGCTATAGTTGCCATCATTTAAAAATACTTTGCACTTTTCTAAGTCTTCCTCACAAAACATTGTTTTGTCAATATCTACTGCAACAGTAACAGCCAGAATTGATTCCTTTTCAGTCATGTTTTTCTGGGAGTTTCTCATCTTGATTGCTTTTCATTTTTTTTCTGCTAGTTCAAATGAATCGTTGACTTTTCTCACTTCAAACTTCCAGTTTGAAAATGTCGATAACTCTGTTTGCTACCTTCTTTTGACTGATATAATTCAAAAGATTAGTCCTTGATAATTAATCATAATCGTTAAGTGAAGAGGTGCACGACCTATTGTCACCATCAGAATAAGAACCAGCTTCCTCCATAATAAAGTGCTTATCAGGGGAACACAATCCGACACAGAACATTTTTGGCAAGCCGTCATATTCCCGACTTGGAACGGGCATTTTATAAAGAAAATGGTGGGTTAAACCAGGTATATTGATGCATCAACCTCCCGATCTGCTGAACTCCCCAGCAGAGCCGAGTTGAGAAAAAAAACATGTATGCTTTTCATGAAGGAGAACATACAGACAGACGGAAGGATGTGTGAGAAGATGTCCAGAACCATATTCTTTACAATGTATAGAATTTTATTTGTACATAAATTTAAAATTCTACATTACGAGCTTCAGTATGTATAATAAACACATGTTGAAAGACACTTGTTTAGACACATAGTGCAATGTATCTTCTAAGGAAATCCCCAAGTGATCTCCAGATTTAAGTAGATCTGCATTTATAATGTATTTCCCAAAAAGCTCTGCCTTCTCACATTTCGTGGCCGGAAGATTCTAACTTGTTTTCCCAAGTGAGATCTGAAAAAACTAAACATTACATAAGCATGATAAAGTTCATAGAAATGTATTGTAATCTTATAGCCTGGTGCCCTTATAATTGCTTAAATGAGTACAAATGGTGGTTAACTTGAAACCAAACTATGTTTTTAGAAAAAAAATAAGGGCATAATCTTAAAACCAACAACTCCTATAATCCAACAGATGCGTCTTGCCTGTATACTAACATTGTTGTCAATACATGCTAGACTAAATGCAGAAGGTTGAGAAAATTGCTGCATATTTTGCCTTTTAAGTGTCTGCTATCATGTATAAGGATAAAATTAATGAAAAAAAAAACGGTCACATACTTAAAAATATAGATCAAGGGAAAATTACACAACTTTGTCAGATGGACATAAACCAAACTTTTAGTTATATTTGCTGAGAAATTAACTTGCATTCACTCCATATAATTTTATTGCTTATTGAATTTATATATTTATGGATATATATGTGTAAAAAATAGTAATGGTTCCCCGCCACGTTTCACAAAAGTTTTAGGTTAAAAGGGGCGGAACTTCAGAACTTTGTGTACCTCTGAACAAAATTATACTTTGCCTGTGTTTTGAGGTAAACAATTTACAAACTAAGATTGAAGACAGTATATTTTTATTCACAAGTTATGGGTTTGATACCCTTTCAAAGATTCAAGGGGCATAACTTTAGAACCCCTTGGACCTCTGAACCCAGAATCGAACTTGACCTGAGTTTTGTGGTAAACAACTTACATACCAAGCTTGAAGACAGTTTGTTATTTCGTTCACAAGATATCATTCGGCAACCTTTGGTGGGGCGGGGTATAAAAAGTGCACAAGTCTATATGTTTCAAAATTTCACTATGTCCAAAGGCCATAACTAGATCTGTACAAAATCAACAGTCCGGAACCAAATATGAACTTAATCTGCATCTCGCATGGATAAACTCATATACCAAATATCAAATCAATATTTCAAGTGGTTACAGATAAAAAAAATACCAGAAAACAAAAAGTCAAAGGTCGAAGGGAAAGAAGGACGGACGGTATATCATAATACATCCGTCTTTCGACAGGCGTATAAAAATGAACAATATTGACCCATAGAAAACCATGGGTGAGATCAGGTGCACCGGGAGAGTAAGCATCTCCTGCTTCTTTTTAAGGCACACGCCGTGTTGAACATGTCAACTCAGGGAGTAAAGTCAAATCCAGAAGAGGAAAACAATTTTATGTTAGCAGAGAGAAGATCTGTTGTGATCTGGAAAACAGATATACGATAACGGTGCACAAGAAAAAATTGATATGTTCACACGTTTCCCCCTCTTCTTCTGAAAATTGTACTTAAAGAGGGTCAGTATAATAAACACATGTTGAAAGAGAATATTCAGGAAGGAAAGATCATATTATACATGTACAAAACCAAAACAAAACAGAAGCATGATAAGAGTCATAGCAATGTATTGCAATCCTATAGCCTTATGCCCTTATAGATGCTTAAATTAGTATTACATGATACCAAACCATGTTTTAGAAAAAAAATAAGTGCATAATTTTAAAACCAACAACTCCTATAATCCAACAGATGCTTTTGCTTCAATATTAACATTGATGTCCATACATGATGAACTTAATACAGAAGGTCCGCCGTGCGCGGTCCCGGCTTATGAATAGGCCCGCAGCATCCTCTGAGCTTGGAGTATAAGTCTTCCTAACAGAGGACCCCGAGGGAACCCCGGAATATAGAAATAGGACCTAGTATCTCCGGCTTGCGGGGTGTGAACCTTGATCNATAACTCAAGAACTGTTCACTATGATTGCCGGTGGTCCATCCCTTTACATAACTTTATTTACGTCGCCGAAGCCTTAAAATCAACAAAAAAAATCCACCAAACTCGTCATGTTTACGATTGTTTACACGCCGGCTCCATTCAGCTGTTTTTCATGCGAATAGAGCGTGATTGATGTAAAACCGATTCTGATTGGCTAGTATCGAGAATCTGGTTAACTCCCTCATACCTGCCAACCCTCCTGTTTTGTGCGGGAGACTCCCGCACAAACGACGAAATTCCGGAAATCTCTCGCTTTCGCGTCCGATCCCGCGCAGGAGTTAGAATCTCCCGCATTCGGATATTTTAACCCGCAATGACCCACATTCGTATCTCTCGGGACTTTTCACTAATCTCAATAAGACGTAAACAAACATTGAACGATTTGAAAACTTTGGTGAGTACTTTTCATGATCTATTTATAAGTAATCGAAAATCATTTCTGTCATGTCAACTCCAACAAGAAAGAGGTCCTTGTCTGGCCCAGCGGGCAGTGTGAAAAAAAAGAAATATAGCTGCAAGTTCCAATCAGACTGGTTTCAGAGGTTGGCAGGTATGAACTCCCTTTCGAGAATTTGGATTATCTCCCTTTCAACGGTCAAAATCGTGTAAACAAACATTTCTTCAAAATCGTGTTTTATGCCAAATTTTTGTTTCACGATCGTGACATCGTGACAGAAGGTTAAAATCGTGTAGATCACGCCAAAATCGTGAAAGTTGGCAGGTATGACATCAATTTGATGAATTGTTGAAAAAAGTCAACGATTTCACATCACTAACAGACTGCATAAGAGCTGTTCACTTAATTTTTTGTGGCCATTCCTTCTTTCCCTTACCTTTCAATACACATTTTGTTGCTTCCTTTTGAAGCTTTGATTTGAATTCTGAATGTTTGAATACACTTTTTAGTGTTGCGTACAATTTCTCGTCACCGTCCTCACTCATTGCTGTGATTTGGCAGGGTATCTTTCACACAATTTGTAAGGGAACGAAACGTCAACGATCTCTTATTTTTACTACTATTGTTAGACTCAATCAGTTACCAGATTGACAAACTGGTTTTCTGAGAGAGGTCCGAAAAATACAGAGAGACTACGAAATAATACACATAAAAATTTGGTTGCTTTCCCTTGACATACATATCCCTGAATTTTCTACATTTACATATTTCAATAGTTTCACAGCCAAATTTATGTTATCTGTGGTAAGTTTTTACCCTTAACCATTTCAGAGTTGTGTTTATACCACTGCCTTCTAGTTTCAACCAGTATATTGATGTTTAGAAGTAACCTGTACAGCTGTAGTGTAGATAGATAGATATAAGTTTTTAAAAGAAGGGCTGTTTCGTCTCGAAGATGATAGCATTGATCACATTTACTCAGGTTACTCATACAATGGAATGGTCAGTGCCAGAGACATATGATTAGGGTAAACATGGGGAAATTCGGACGTTTTCTTGTTGGTCATCATCAAAACGTTTTATCAATCGGAACAACAGTCTCAGTGTTAAGATTTGCGTTGATCCTGAAGAAAGTGGGGTTTCCCTTGCAAATAAACTGACCAATGAGGCTTCGGTATTTATTTAACTGACCAATCACCTACTTAAAGTGAAACACATGCTTATGGGGAAATCCGGACAACCATGGGGAAATTCGGACACGCATATGGGGAAGTTCGGACGCATTGATATTGACCATTTTTAACTTTTGGAAATCGGTATGGTCGGGATTCGGCCGAAAAATACTATCGGGACACTGAAAAATTGATGTTTTCAGACATAGGAAATGGAATTTTTATGTTGAAATTTAACGGAATGGCAAACTTTGTTTCTCCGACAAAAAAAGGGTCAATTAACTATACCAACTTCATTATAACTGTTCCTAAATTAAACAAAATTGAACAAACAATAAGGGGATGTCATTTACATGTCATACATCTCTAAATTTTACATTTTAAATGTTCATAATATAAAATTTTCTATCAAATTTTCCATGGTCGGAATTTTTTCTTGTTCTAAAATCTGCTGTCCGATTTTCCCTTACAGGAGTTTAAAGAGAATGGGGAAATTCGGACAGGTAAAAAAAAGCAAGAAATTTAAAAGTTTTTATATTTTTTTAAATAATAATTTTGTTAATCAACCATTTAAATGCACACGACGATTGTAAGGTAAGAATTCTTAAATAAATATGCATTTCTTTCTTTTCATAACTGGTTGGAATCTGGTTCCTTTTTTTTATTTTCCTGCTAGGTTTACTCTTGTGGATAATGCCATGGCCGTTTTTCACATACGAGCTAGAAGAATGTCACATGAAAAACCCATTTTTATTAATACACCAAAAAATAATACTTAAAGCATTGCAGCTTCGCTTATGCTGGACAAGATCAGCAATAAACTGTTTGTATTTTTTAGATTTTTATTGTTTAAAATGATATATTTGTAATAATGTCCGAATTTCCCCATTGTCTGATTTTCCCCATGTTTACCCTATAGAGATTGGCAACTCTACTATCATCCTAATCCCTTTTGGGATTCGAATCGAAGAGATCTAGAGATGCTTCAGGCAATATCAAAAAACATCTCTGGCTTCGAATCCCAAAAGGGATTACTATCATCCATATTAATCACAACAAACATGAATCATGATACAGCCACATCAGAACTTCTTCAACTACTTTTAATTAAGTCAACATATTTCTAAACTGAAAAGTGAATATGGAACTTACAAGATAGGAATTGAAGGCGGAAACGATCCCCTCAAATACCAGTCAAGTCAAGTAATATTAAATCAGTGTAAGGGATTAATAAATAAATTTATACTGCAACCTCTTTATTTGCGTAAGTAAACTACATTGACTGTATAAACATAAGTGATATACAGTCAGTGACCATATAACACTTTCTCAATGACGTCAACAATGAGTTTCCGTAGAGATTGTTCTGTGACATTGCAAGAAAACATGGATTAATCTCAAACAAACAATGTCCGCTTCAATTTTTAAATACTAATTTTTACAGATAAATTTTACCTAAAATTCGCTTTGTTAATGTTGCAGTATAAACACAATAACGTTACACTGACTTGAAATAAACTTAATATAAGGATTCGGCTCAAAACGCCGAAAATGCTCACCAAATGCTCGCATTTTCCCGCGTTTTTAAGCCCCATCCTTATATCTGGTTTATGTCAAGTCAATGTACTGTTATTGTCTATGGGATGGGCAGGGTGGACATGTATTTGCTTGTTCTGTAATTGATCTCTTTCTTCACAGTCTGACAGCATACATTGTACCCTAATGAACATTTATCGGTAATTTGGAAGAGTTTCCTTTGATCTCTACTACATCTTAAAGCTTGTATCTAAGGCAAGACGACCAGCAACAAGTGATACTAGAAATTATCAGCTTTTGGTCATTTGGCATGCGCGAACATGTTGCGGAAGGATATATTTTTATTTTTTGGCCAATCGTGCTTCAGTCATCAAAGAGCAAAAAAGTACGTGAATTATGTGGAAAATAAAACTAGGTCAATTGAAAGTTATTAAAGCATAACATTAATGTGCAACAAAAAAAATTACTACACCTTTTGCGTAGTAAATAAATGTCAGTGATCTTTAACATAAAAACAAATTTTCATGCAAACAAGAAAAAAAATAGAGAAATAATCTAGATAAACAAACACAAACAATCAACAACAAAAAAATAAACATGATATGATGAGATCAAATGTTGTGCTAAATCAGATCTACCCAGACACTAAGCAGTGTAACAAGTACAATTAAAATGCAACGCATACACAGTATCCGGAGAGTATCTGTGAAAAAGTTCTTCCTGGAAGAAAAACGATTGTCCTAAATAATGACAGTTCCTTACCACCCCCCCCCCCTAAACAACAAAAACATAACCTCTGGCACCATGGCACTGTAAATACTTCCACCAAATTTTGGATTGGTGAGTTTGTCCATATTACTAGTAAATCATTGCAAGGAGACGGTGGGGCTTATTGAAATTTGGTAAAGACAGGAGAAAAACTAGGCGACGGAGAACTGAGACAGAAGGGGGAGGGAGCAAACTTCAACTCTGGACGGGATCTTAAAAGGGAAATAGGACACAGGGACAGAGCACTATTGGCGGTTGATGGAGTATAAATAAGAAAAAGTGACAGGGAGTGGGGGATCTCGTCAAAACAAGAGTAACATTATGACAACTAAATTGACACCATGACACCTTGACAGTTCCAATCAGGACATTGAGATATGAACAATTTCCTTTTGATTTATTATTCCCAAAACATCAAGACATTTATCACAGTTTCAACCTACCTTATCACAATATAATATGCTCCTGAATTTTGTTTCAATGTGACATTTTCATTACTTCCAATAGAGGTCCCTTCTTTCTTTCCTTAGGGTAACTGTCATGATGCATTTGAATGAATGGAGTGACGTCACGTAAGTGACCGCGTCATGCATAAAAATTTGACAAAAAAATTATGCATAGTTTTTCGCTATTGAAGGAAAGTTTTTGCAAGACAAAACGTAAAAAAAGAATAATAACTTAACAAATAAGTAATTTAGTTTGTTTTCCATTGCGGAATTACCGATAAAAAATTATTAGTATTTTTGTTCGCTTGACAAGGATTATCAGGTCCATATCGGATTCGCCCTACGGGCTCATCTGATATGGACCTGATAATCCTTGTCTCGCGAACAAAAATACTAATAATTAATATATATCATGTATATTAACTATGTTATTTATTTATGTTGCATTTAGTAAATTTGTTTATTCTGCTGTTTGCTATCACTTAATTGTGGTTTGCTTTGGCTTCATGCTTTTACTTTGGCTTTTTAATTTTGCTTTGGCTTGATTTGAGCTACATCTACTTTTTTCTTCTTCGAAATTTTTTGTCTCGCCCGCGACGCAAGTCTCGAAAGCGAGACATATGCGTGCAAAGTATGACTACGGCGACGGCGTTAACTTTTACTAAATGCAGGATATTTTGAAAACCCTTTGATGTAGGAAC
>MJUU01030497.1:45073-63238 GCA_002080025.1 Modiolus philippinarum
AAATTGACAACCCTGCATACCAGAGGTATCCACCCATCACTTAGATGAAATTGGCGTTGGTTCAGCTATTAACCATTTAATTTTGCAATCTGAACCCCTGCATCTTAGGATCTGCCATTACTGAACTGCGCTTAAATTGTTAAGCCACCAACCACACTGAGGGAGCCCGATGCATTCCAAGAAGATATACCAACCAACTTATTCCATAAACCAGACACAAACCACAAGGAAAAGGAAACAAATTTAGGAGACAGATACCACCAATTTGCAAGTGTTAAATTTGAGAATTCACGTGCCGCCACATATCAGGAAAAACTGAACATAGCATTCATTTATAGTCAATGGTATCATTACCAATCAAGAAAACTCAGAACATTTATGCGTACCCAAATTTACTAGAAATCGAGTACCTTCATATCTAACAATTATTGACGCTGTTCCAGAAATCTCATACATTTTCATCAACCTGTTGATACAACATTCCTATTATTTGTGACACATATAACTTCCTTGAGTTGCTGACACAGTTGGGAGCAGTACCCTTGGTGTCCGGCTCCAGCAGGGGGAAGCCACCTGAAGTGGCAGGGACTAGAGGAAGGGTGTCCGTTTCGGATGGTGTTGAGAACAAACTGACAATTTTGTGTAGACATTATTTTTGCACTTTATTAACTTCACTGTTATTTAAACGTAATCTCATAGTATATACCTTGTTAAATATATTTCTTTCACAGGTAATTTCTATAAATAGCTTGTTGAAAACTGACAAACGAAGATCGTGATGTGCCTTTTATATATTTAGAAATATATTTAACAAGGTATAGACTATGAGATTACGTTTAAATAACAGTGAAGTTAATAAAGTACAAAAATAATGTCTAAACAATATTATATTTCTTTCACAGGTAAATTCTATAAATAGCTTGTTGCCAATGTTGAACTGTGACGTTAGATGAACATTTTTTCACATAGTCTGGCAACTGAACATTATTTTCTTAACTATGACGTTTAAAATTGATACCAGTTCCATGTACTTCAGGCAAGCATTTTCACATTGTACCTTGTCCTGATGANTTTTGCGTTAAAGTCCATTTCTCAACAACTACACATTATAGGACAATGATGTTTTATCAAATTAATTGCCTTGATGAGTACTACCCAAATCATTGACAATTAGGTGGCTTTGACCTACATTTTGCGCTTCAGTGACTGTTGTTAAGTTTTGCGTTAAAGTCCATTTCTCAACAACTACAGATTATAGGACAATGATATTTCATCAAATTAATTGCTTTGATGAGTACTACCCAAATCATTGACAATTAGATGGCTTTGACCTACATTTTATGCTTCAGTGACTTTAGTTAAATTTTGTGTTTAAGTCTATTTCTCTACTACTACATGTATGTATTGTAGCATCATGATATTTCACTGCAGCATTCATCTAAAAGAGATCTGCCCATTTCATCAACAATTGGGTGACCATGACCTACATTTTATGGTTGAATGACTCTGGTTAAATCACATTTCAATGACAGGGAACTAATTTTATGAATGATTGACTCGGGTTAATCTGTTGCGATAAATTTATTGGCGGGGCACCCATGTCTTACAGACACATTCTCTAGTTTCTACATAGTGCAATGTTGTGCAGTGTTCTATGGAGGTTATGAAATTAGATCTATGCACTTTCTTAGGGTCAGTGTGAGCTATTTCCATCACTTGGCGTCTGTTGTCCTTCAGTTAAAGTTTCACATTTTTCATCAACTCCTCTGAAACAAATTCAAACAAACTTTACATGAATGATGTATGGAAGCTTAAGGTCCTTTACATAGATTGCTCATTTTGTTCTGATCCAATAAAAAATAGCCGAGAGGGTGGAACATAGTTTCAACATTGGACCCTATGGGAAAATAACATTTTCATCTTTTCCTCTGAATTCAACCAAACTTTACAGGCATAATGTAATTGTATTCAAGGTCCTTACAAAGATAGCTCATTTTGTTTTGATATTTGATATGAGACATTGCTGCCAGGTCCTTTGCAAAGATTGTTCATTTATTCTTATCAGATAAAAAACATCGTGGCTAACAGTTTTATCATTGGACCTTATTGGAAAATCCTATTATCATCTTCTACTTTGGAACCACTGAAGCAAATTGAACCAAATTTTACAGGAATGATGTATGGCAGAACTTTTACAAAGATTGCATTTTGATTTGATACAAAACATTGGCACTAGTGGGGTATCTTTTTAACATTGCCCCCAGGAGAAAATTAGATTTTCATCAACTCCTCTGAAACTACTGAAACAAATTCAATCAAATTTAATATGAATGATGTATGCAAGGTCCCTTCAAAGATTGCTCATTTTGTTCCCATCCAATAAAAAACATGGCCACCAGCACGGAGCATAGTTTCAACTTGGACCCTATGGGAAAATCACATTACCATCTTCTCCTCTGGAACCACTGAAGGAAATTCAACCAAACTTTATAGGAATGATATATGGAAGGTCCTTCACAAAGATTGCTCAATTTGTTTTGATATGAGATATTACTGCCAGGTCCTTTGCAAAGATTGCACATTTCATTTTGATCAAATACAAACATATCTGCTAAGTTGCCTTAACATTGGACCCTATTTGAAAATCACATCATTTTAACATTTGTCTCCATATAAAAATCACTATTTCATCTTCTCCTCCCGAACAAATGATGAAAATTTAACCAAACTTTACTGAACTGATATATGCAAGGTCCTTTACATAGATTGCCCATTTCACTCTGACCAGATAAAAGCATGGTTGTCAGAACATAGTTTTAACATCAGACCCCATGGAAAAGTCACATATTTTCATCTCCACTGAAGCAAATACAACCAAACTTCACTGGAATGATGTATGGAAGGTTCTCCACAAAGATTGCTCATTTAGTTTCAGTTTGATAGAAAACATGGATGCCATCATGGAACAAACTTTTTACATTGGACTCTAGGGGAAAATCATCCTTTTCATCTTCTCCTCTGAAACTATAATATTGAAACAAATTAAACTAAACTGTATTGGAATGCTGTATGGAAGGTCCTGTTACCGTGCCTGTTACTAAGATTGCTCATTTCAATTGGATCTGACAGAAAACATGGCTGCCAGTTGAGAACATAGCATAACATAAGACCCCATTTGAAAAAGTATCATGTTTAGTCATTAGCATAGGCATAGCTTAGAAGCGTTTTGTCAGATGAGCAATACAAGCTCAGTCTCTGAGCCACTAGTTTACATTAGTGCCAAGAGCAAGTTCGTACATCTAATTTCAATTAGGTTGGACCTAAATGTGAAGTGAGAATTCCATATTTATATGTATGTGTGTATGCAACAACATTAAGAGCCTTATTTAGTCAATAAAAATGAATTACTGTAAGGTCCACATTGACTTAAATCAGGCATTTCTTCCATAGTGCAACAGTGTTTTACCAGCAGACTAGACTCCTTGAATTAGCCGACAGTTTAGTGGTGAGCACTCCATGACCAATCTTTCTAAATCACGTTTTGTCGTATTCTTTCCTATGCAAGATTGTGGTCTTTGAGTTAGTAGTTTACATGTATTGGGCAAATGTTGGCTTTTATATGTATTTTTATTATACTATAGGGAAATGGGATAGAGAAAGGGGAGGTTTGGATACCCATAAACCAGTTTAACCATACTGCAAGGTCTTGCTAGTGCCAGTACTAAGTCCTGCTATTCTGAGTTATTATCATTGTCCAGTTTGTCTTTTGTCATTGTATTGTTTTTCTTATGCAGTTCCCTGGTAGATTGGGGCATGTGATTGCAATTTTTCGGCCATAGTAAGTGTTTACTGTTATCTTCTCCACATTAATTTAATTATTTTGCAGCATACCGGTATATAAAGTCAAATGCCATTGAAATAAAAAAGGAAATTATCTCATCACACCTTGGTCTTACTGATAAAACGTTTTGAGTATATGTACTTGAGTATTAAATCTTGTTCGAGTTGACATCCCTAATTTGCGAGTTTACATCCCTAATTTGCGAGGTCAGACATCCCTAATTTGCGAGTTGACATCCCTAATTTGTATGATTTCATATTTGGCCTTGAGCTACTAGTACATGTATGTTGAAAACTCACTGGTTTTACATCTGCTTTTGATTGTTTATTTGTCACTCACACTATCAATATTGATTCTCTATGATTTTTTTTATCATATTTTTCTGACAGTTGATTGAGAGATTTAAATTTTGCTCTTTTGAACATAGCAAGGCAGAATTCAGATATAGATGTATTTTCAATCTAATGACATGATTTCAAAAATAGTATGGTCTGGTGACATGATTTCAAAAATAGTATGGTCTGGTTCATGAGTAGCGTGAAACTGGTTATGGTAAAATAGAGAAATTTCCATCATATGATTGTTTTTACTGTCCTTTGGAATTTTTCCATTAAAATGTTTGTGCTTATTTTACTCAATTTTCTGGAGTTATATATGGGCTGATGAACTATATGCTTTGATTACAGAGTTGGCCAAATTTTCAAAACAGAATTGAAATGATCCAAGTCAACCAAGTGTTTTATTGTTATTTTAACACCGGCTTTCCTTGTGTTTGCATATTTAATCCCTGGCAGAAGCTTGGAATTTTTATTTTGCAAAAAATGACTTAAGTCCATGTTAAAATAAAACTAAAACATGGCATTTTAGTTCTAAAACATCCATGTTTAGAAATCACAAAATTTGGTGTTAAAGGATGTATTGATCAACATCAGATGAAGTGTAAAACTAAACACAAATAATGAGATCCCCTTGAGATGCTATTGACTTATTGTCATTATAAATTAATACTGATGTTTTTGTATAATCATTAATTGTATGGAATTACACCAAACATCATTAATATTTTATTGTTTTAGACATTGTAGTGAGTAATAGAAACTCCTTTATTGTAGAGCCAAGAATTACATAAATACGATAAAGTCTAGATCTGAAAAGTGTATTCAATATCAGTTTATGTGGATTATGTAAATTACATTAAATGACCATTATGATTTGGGATTATAACTTTAGTTTAGTGCTAGATTGCAGCATTGGTTGGACTGTATGCAAATATGGAGATTTTGTAGTAATTTATTTGTAATGACCAATCAGTTGTGTACATGTGGGTCATTGGCATTGTTACTGCATATTTTATTTTGCTTGATCCCTTGATGTTGTTGCTGTCTATGTCTGAATAAAATTTTCACACAATGTTCTATCACAAAAGAGAAGTAAATAATGAATTTGGTCATCATGTTGTGGAATTGCCAATTTTTTTTCTTACTTGAATGCATTACATGTATATTATTTTTTTGAATTGTTTTTTTAGCTCATCTGGCTATAGCCAGGGTGAGCTTTTGCCATCACTTTGCATCCATCGTCCCTCCTTCCGTTCAGTGTTAACTTTTCATTCAAAGATCTTCTCCTCTGAAACTACTGGACCAATTGAAACCAAACTTGGCAACAATAGTCCTAAGATGGTCCCCTGCAAAAAGGTTGTTTTTCAGATATGCACTATATCCAAGATGGCCACCAGCGGGGATCATAGTTTTTAACATTGGACCATGTGGGAAAACACATTCAAAGATCTTCTCCTCTGAAACTGCTGAGCCAATTGGAACCGAACTTGGCCACAATAGTCCTTAGATGGTACCCTGCAAAACATATTTTTCAGGTCTGCAGTATATCCAAGATGGCCGCCAGCTGGGATCATAGTTTAACATTTGGACCCTATGGGAAAATACATTCAAAGATCTTCTCCTCCGAAACTACTAGGTCAATTGAAACCAAACTTGGCCACAATAATCCTTAGATGGTCCCCTGCAAAAAAGTAGTTTTTCAGGTCAGTGCTATATCCAGGATGGCCACCAGAGGGGATCAGTGTTTTAACAGTGGACCCTGTTTGAAAACACATTCAAAGATCTCCTCCTCTGAAACTGCTGAGCCAATTGAAACTGAACTTGGCCACAATAGTCTTTAGGTGGTCCCCTGCAAAAAGGTCATTTTTCAGGTCTTTAGGTGGTCCCCTGCAAAAAGGTCATTTTTCAGGTCTGGGCTTTATCCAAGATGGCCACCAGCGGGGATCATAGTTTTAACAGTGGACCCTATGGGAAAATTCTCCTCTGAAACTGCTGAGCCAATTGGAACCAAACATGGCCACAATAGTCTTTTTGTGGTCCCCTGCAAAAAGGTTGTTTTTCAGGTCAGGGTTGTATGCAAGATGGCTGCCAACAGGGAACATAGATTTAACATTGGACCCTATGGGAAAACATTCAAAGATCTTCTCCTCTGAAAGTACTTGGCCAATAATAAAAACAAACTTGGTCACAATGGTTCATAGTTCTTCGCATTTGAAGAATTTACCCGGCAATTTTTGCAGCGCATTCAAGATGGCCCCAGTGGGAAACATAGTTTAACCTTGAAACCTATTGGAAAGCATTCAAAATCTTTTCCTCTGAATTATTTAGCCAATTGGAACAAAAATTAGACTCAATAGTCCATCAATTGTCCCCTTCAAGAAAGGTGACAGTAGGTCTGCAACCCCATCCAAAATACCTGCTAGTCATGAACTTAGTTAAAATTTGAAAATGATTCCCTTAAAACAATGGGATTTTTTTTAACATGGCGATACAGGCTCTTGAGAGCCTCTTGTTCTGTTTCATTTTTTGTTAACTTACATTTTATTTTCATTTTACTTTCATTTTAATTAAGAGCTGGTTGGAAAATATTTTCTCAATAATCCACCAGGGGAATATCATACATTTTGTTCTGTCTTTTGTCTATATTTCAAAAACCTGAATGTTTTGTCTCAATGAGAATTGCAGAAAGCAATACATGGCATACATGTACAAAGTATGATTCACCAACTTGATAAACTTTCATGTTTAGTTTTGTGATTAGGTAAGTTTTTCCGTAAATATTAGTGGAAGGTCAGTGATAGTTGATTCTGTATGTAGGTATATCTTGGGTAGTTCCTGACATCTGTCATATGGCCTTTATCCTTGACCTCAGTTTCACTCTCTAGTGACCATGGTAAGTTATAGTTACAAAGTCAGTTTCTCAGTAACTCTCAGTGATAAGTCAGTGATACATGTATTGGTTCTTGTTACGTACATTTTTGTATAGGTCAGTTTTGGGTAGTACATGACAGTCTGTCATATAGCTTTCGACCTTGACCCTTATTTCACAGCCTATTGACCTTATAAAGTTTTTATAATTAGGTCATTTCACATTAACTGTTAGCAGTAGGTTGGTGATATAATATCACCAACCTACTGCTTACAGTTATTGAGAAACTGATCTAATCAGAAATTTTAAAATGGTCATCATACCATTAGATTGTGGTAAGGGACCGACCATTTAACTTGAAGGGGGGGGGGGCTATGGTTTTTTTCTAAAAAAAATATTTTGGATCTGATTTTTAGTGAAAAAAATATTTTGGCTGCCAAAATGATGAAAAAAAAATTTCTGAAGGTGGCTTTCTGCCCAAAAAAAATAATGTTAATTTTGAAAAAAAATATTTTGTTGATACGCATGCAAAAAATAAATAATTTGTTTNCAGTTATTGAGAAACTGATCTAATCAGAAATTTTAAAGTGGTCATCATACCATTAAATTGTGGTAAAGGTAAAAAGCTATTAGTATGGTATGATGACCACTTTAAAATTTCTGATTAGATCAGTTTCTCAATAACTGCAAGCAGTATATTCATATATATGGTTATGATATTTGATATGTAGGTTGGTTTAAAGTAGTACATGTACATGACTTCTGCCATATATACCGCCTTGTGAGCTTGACCTCAATTTCATGGTTTAGTTTAACCATTCAAGTTTTCTGATTAGATCAGTTTCTCAACAACTGGAAGTGGTAGGGCAATGAAGTGTATGTAGCTTACTTCTGAATAATGACAAACGACTGTTTGCATTATGGTATTTAACCTTGACCTCAATTTCAAAGTTCTCAATTAATGCAAGTGATATTATTAGTGTTTGGTATTCAAGAGGGTTCCAGAGCCAGTAGGCAAGAGGCATGTATTAGGGTCTACACTTGTTTTAAGTACATGTATTGGATAAATATTTATATAAAACATACCAAACAGAAGTTTTTATATTGGCATTTAGCTATGAAGATTGATTTTATTGTAAAAATATACATTTGTCATAGATCGGACATCTGTTGCATAAATGATGTAATAATTTTCACATCACATGCCATAATGATATTTAATGAAGATTAAGGCTAGATTCAAATGAACGTATACATTATACATTTTGTACCTAGCTTAAAGATTTTGTTATGTGGTATTTACATGCACCATTCTTAAGGTACATGTATGTCAAGAAATGGTTTGTATTTGAAATTGTAACCTTCTTCTTGATTCAGTGCTTATAACTAGATTTCACACAGCATACAAATGTGTGAAATACTTAGAATTCTTTAAAAGTATATATATATTTCCATTGTAAAGTCTCCTCATTTATTTTTTAGCTCACTTGACCCAAAGGGTCAGTGTGAGCTATTGTCATCACTTGGCGTCTGTTGTCCGTTGACCGTCCGTCTGTTAACTTTCACATTTTCATCAACTCCTCTGAAACCACTGAAGCAAAATCGACCAAACTTTACAGGAATGATGTATGGAATGTCCTTAACAAAGTTTGCTCGTTTAGTTCCGATCTGATAAAAAACATGGCCACCAGCATGGAACTTACATTTAACATTGGACCCTATGGGAAAACATCATTTTTGTCCAATGAAGCATTAATTTCAATCAAACTTTATAGGCACACAGAGTGTTTCAGTGACAAAACACTGAGGTCTGACATATTTCACAGTGTAAAAACCAGCAAATGTCTGTGAAAACACCAGCAAACTTCCTGTTGTTAATTATTAACATAGAAATATATTGGCAAGTCATAAATGTCAGTGTAAACACCGACATTTCACCAGCAATTGTCAGTGTTTTCACTCATGTCAGACCTCGGTGTTTTGTAACTGAAACACTCTGTGTGTACTGTATGGAAGGTCCTTAACAAAGAATGCTCATTTCGTTCCGATTCGACAAAAAACATGGCCATCAGCACAGAACTTATACTTAACATTGGATCCTATGGGAAAACATCATTTTCATCAACTCTTCTGAAACCACGGAAGCAAATTCAACCAAACTTTACAGGAATGACATATGGAAGGCCTTTTACAAAGATTGCTCGTTTTATTCTGAACTGACAAAAAAACATGGCTGCCAGCATGGAACTTATATTTAACATTGGACCCTATGGGGAAAAACGTAATTTTCATCAGCTCCATAAAGCCACTGAAGCAAATTCAATCAAACTTTACAGGAAATACATATGGAACTTATATTTAACATTGGACTCTATGGGAAAATCTGAAATCACTGAAGCAAATTTAACCAAACTTTACAGGAATTATGTATGGAAGGTCATTTACAAAGATTGCTCATTTCTTTCTAATCCAACAAAAAACATGCTGCCAGCACGGAACTTGTATTTAAATTTGGATCCCTTTAAAAACGTCATTTTCATCAACTCCTCTTAAACCACTGAAGCAAATTCAACTAAACTATGCAGGAATGATATACGGAAAGTCCTTTACAAAGGTTGCTCATTTTGTTCTGATTCAACAAACAACATTGCCGCCAGCGCAGAATTTATATTTAACATTGGACCCTATGGGGAAAAACGTCATTTTCATCAACTCCTAACCAGTGCTCCTAACCAAATTCAACCAATCTTTACAGGAATGACATATGGAAGGTCCTTTACAAAGAGTGCTCATTTCATTTCAATCCGACAATCTTTTCAGATAAAAGCAGGCCTATTTGGAGGCAACCTGGTGACAATGCTGCATTTAGGGTTTCTTTTTAAATTGCTCTTGCTTGCAATATTATTACAAAGGGACTACTGCTGTTATTCTAGTGTTATAATATCATATAGCACAAAAATGTATCATTTTTTTTCTCATAAAATCTCAGATTAGATTATAACCATACTTATCATAATTTACTTGGGTGGATCTGTTTAACATTGGACACAATAGAACCATTGATGCCTCACATATATGCTTAGTTCTCAGAGATTACATCAGGAATATTAAGTTCTAAATAAATTGTTATTTTGTGCCAAACAATTTATTATCAGTCATCAAAGACATCTACAAGATGCTGATTTTTAACATAATAATGTTAAACTCAATACAACTACACCTTTGCATTAAAGCTATACCTGGCAGATGTTCCTATTTTGAGGAATAGCAATAGCATTATGATTGGAATCAAAAAAGGCTGAATAATTTCATCACCCTCACAAACCTGAGGTTGGAAAAAACAGTTGGCCCACCTGCCCAAGGCAGATTAATTTTGGACAGGGCAGGTCAATATTTCCAATAATTTACATATAGCCAATACAGATGAACTTCCATTGTCAAACTGCAATAGCTTGAAACCATGTACATCTGCAATGCTTTTTCTGGTCCCTTTGTTCAAGTTTAAACATATAGTTCCACCTTGATAGCTTGACCTTTTATTTTGAAATGTTTTCATTGGTCCCTTGCTTGAGCCATCAAAGTTTGACTGTATTTAAAATGTAGGGCAGGCTAGAATTTGGAATGAGTTTCCAACACTGGATCCTCTGTCTTCACAATTTAAAGATCGATTTTGATAGGGTGGGGGCTGTGTCCTTCAAATACTGAATTATTACAATGTATTACAGGGAATATTACCCTATAACCTAAGTAGAATGACTAGGAGTTATAGCTAATCAACTGTTTACAGGAAACAGCTGTAGTAATGATGATGCATCACTCAAATTACAAATTATATAAAACATGTTGTAATGTTTTGTTTTCTGTTTTTGATTTATTTTTAGAACAGTTCATTTATCAGTGATATAGAGGGAATGAATGCCAGATAGAGTCGCACATTTGGAAAAAAAGAGGTAAGGCAATGAACTATTTGTATGGAGTTTTGTGTTTAT
Source organism: Modiolus philippinarum (assembly GCA_002080025.1). Lineage (NCBI taxonomy): Eukaryota > Metazoa > Mollusca > Bivalvia > Mytilida > Modiolidae > Modiolus > Modiolus philippinarum. Next base: position 56,111 of record MJUU01030497.1, read on the forward strand.
AGAGTCTCATTGATGCAAAGATCTATATTGACAAAGGGACAACAATACATGTTCATATGGATTTATTTTGACAAAAGAACAGTGCATCCATTCATGATTTATCAAAAATTCCCTATTTCACTTCCAGATAAACTACTGTGGATGTACTTTTATTTTTGTACGTCTTCCAATTTTCATGTTTTTGGGGGAAAATTGTGGCTCCATGCATTTCAGAATTGGTGGTTCAGTGTCATTTCTGTTTAATGCAAGTGAAAACTGGTATTTCCTACGGATTTAAATATGTTTCATGGTTTGAACTTTCGATTTCTGTCTACGTCAGTCTGTGTGTATCACAAAATCCATTAGAATTGGAACCCCATGAATTATAGTACTTTCAAAGTATGAAAGTAGTAATGATTGAAAAGCATATTACTTATGTAAATTCTGTCACCACTTGATGCTTTATTTGCAAATTCTTTCAGATTAATTCACTTCACTGTTAAAACTATTCCAATGCCTGAGACTAGTAAAGATTGATTCAGACTAGTGCAAAAAAAAAATAGATATATAGGAAAACATTTTGATAACTGACTTTAAGACTTGTAGCTCAAAGGTGCAGTCTGTCTTAAAAATTCGTTTTAGTTCACTAGGCATAATGCCTGTCCATGTGAGCCTTGCCATAACTTTGCACCTGTCATTTGTCCTTCAACAATTTCAATAATCTTCTCTGAAACTGCTTGGCCAATTGTAAACAAACTTGGCCTGAATTATATATATGGGCAGGGTATGCTATTTCAAAATTGTGTTTGATTAATCCACAGACCAATCAACATGGCAGCTGTTAATAAAACTAGAACATAAGGGGAAATTGCTGTTTTTTGCAAAGAACTCAACAACTTTCACAGATATTAAATTCTAACAACATGGACACAAATCATCATTACAAAATCTACCCTCCCTGCAGTTTTGAAGAAAATCTGAAAACCTGATTTGGGGTTACTGACCCTTTTCAATCAAATTTTCAAAAAAGTTGTAATACTTGTTTTATGCATTACAAATGATAGGAGATAAAGGTTACAAAAAAATAAGCATATGTCTTGCAGGTTTGACATCTCATCCAAGGGGAACATAGTTCAAACATAGACATATGGAAAGAAGTTGTAAATTGCTCATTCTTGAAAATTTTATCATATATCAAGTTGATATTAACTAGGCATGCTATCGTGATAGTCATCTACCAATTGTTTTTCTGCTTATACCAATTAGAAATCCTAGATATCCACCACCAGGAATATGGTTTACCGTAGTACTCTATGAAAAAATCTAGAACATTGTTAATTCTTGAAATCCGTTTCGCACATCAAATTGATATTCACTAGGTAATTTAACAAGACAGTGAACCAGATGAATGATTTTTTTCTACCAATTGGCTGTCACCTCAGATTAATCTTTTTACTGTGTGAAAATCTTATTAGATCAGAAGCCAACAGGTGAGTGATACAGGCTCATGCAAGGCTCTGGTCTGGTTAATTGTGACAGTGAAATCAAGGATTTACCACACAGCATATAGTTAGGTTCTGTATTGGCCTCCTAGAGCCTTTAGTTTTAAGTAATATGTTATGGTTTTATTGAAATTTAATTTTGTATGGATAAGATATCTATAAGTACTCTCAAAGATACAAGAATTATAAACATGTAATTGGAAAATTGATAGGAAAATCAATAACTGAAATACTATCAGACGAATATTATTTAACCAAGACATAAATGTTGTACATTGATCCAAATATGTAAGAAATGTACCACTTCCTTGAAATAAACAACAGGAAAATGTTTTAAATGATAATTTGTGTAAAGTATGGAATCTGATAAAAAAACTTGGATATAGGACAAGTTGAATTTTTGTCAGGAAATGAGGTAATTATTTATATGTGTATACTGTGTTGTACTGATGATAGTAAGTAAGGTAATGCTTTATTTAAAGAGGGGGTAACACAGTTGGAAAAACTAATCTCCCCTGAGGCCCTCATGCCAGACTAGGTTTATTTTAGGTGTTCCACTACTATAGGGTTGTGATTTTTTTGGTTGGGGTAAAGGTATTTTACTCCAATTGACATATCTTACAAACTGATGCTTTTAGTGAATGTTAATAACAGTACCACACACAAAATTGTGAAGATCTTTGACCTAATTTTGATAGATTTAGAACTTGACATGATATATTTTAGGATGTATAGGCCTTATGAAATATTTACAGCCTTCAGTACTTTGTAATTTGATATCATAAAAATTAATAGTGGAGGGTTATAATTAATTTGAAGTGTTTGGAAACACTTACACTTGACATAGTGTTTTCATCGTACTTAGTTTTTGGGTTATTATCTCATTAACATTGACCTGTATGGATACAAATCAGATTTTTATACTAGTGAGTTATTTTATTGAAAATTTTGTCTCTTTATAGACATGCATGTAAGAAACATTTTGTCAATTTTGATTTAAATAAGATAACCGATGATATTTTTGTTTTTTTCTGTTTTAGATGTGAGGTTTGAAGTAGAATAAAATTGAAATAAGGGGACAACCATATTTGATTCTGAGGTGGGGCTGGGCAAGTTTTGTCGAACCAGAATATTTATATTTCTGAAAATGTATGGGTCAGAAATTGTTTTTTTAAACACTTGAGGACAACATATAATTATTTCTTTTACCACATTTTCTTAGGTAGAATCCAGAGTCCAGAATATTTATTTATTTTCAGAGAGGTGTAGATCAGAATATATTTTCACTTTAATGCAGGTACAAAAATGCCAGACCTGCTGCACCCCTCCCCCTGAATCAAGTGGTTGGCCCCTAATGATACAGTCTTTCTCAAAGTGTAGGAGCACTCAGTCAGAATATATAATTGATCCTCTTTTCTTTTATCATTTATTTTTTTTTATATTTTGATTCAATTTTTTTTTATCTTTTTAACAGCTCACGTTCTACCCAACAAGCTGTGTTTAGACACCTAGTTTGTTCTTTAGTTATTACACCCAGTTGGTAACTGTGTTAAAGACTGGATCATAGACCCCTAGTTACACCCAGTTGGTAACTGTGTTAAAGACTGGATCATAGACCCCTAGTTACACCCAGTTGGTAACTGTGTTAAGGACTGGATCAATCTGTATATCAATGTGTATTTACTGTTTAAGAGATTTGTTTTTACTTCCTTCACTTTAAACTGATAAACTATGTCATTATAGCTTTTCGTAGAGATCAAACATTTCAGCCAAATTTTTACTTTGTATGAAAAATAATGATTAGGGCCCGCCATGAAATGGGGGATCCCATAGTAATCAGCCTGTCCATCTGTCAACATTTTCTACGATAACTCAAGATTGCCTTTATGGAATTTAATGATTTTATTACTCAAAGTTGGACGTGACAAAAGGAAGCCCCCATTTAGTTTTGAGAAAAATCGGAAAAAAAGTTTTTAGGAAAAAAACTTTTTAAATGAAAAAATGCATATTTTGAGAATTAACACTATGTCGTACAATAGCTTAAGATTGCCTTTAGAGAGAGAGTTCAATTGTTTTGTTATTCATGGTCGGTAGCTCCCTTTCATTTTTAGCTCACCTGGCCTTAAAGGCCATGCATGCTTTTGCCATCACTATGCATCTGATGTCCATCATCCTTCCGTCTGTCCGTCTGTCTGTCAGTCAATAATTTCAAAAATGTGGTCAAGTGTTTATTGCAAAAATGTTCAACATATTAAGGTCTACCCACCGTGAAATTTTGAAGAAAATCCAAATACTGTTATAGGAGTTATTGCCCTTTTTTCACAATTTTCATAATTTTCGTCTTCTTTTTTCCAAAACTATAGAAGATGAAGGTTAAGTATAAATTGATAAAATGTTTGCCATGCTGTGGCGACTTCAAAACTTGTGTTGAAAATTTTTTGTTGACCACCATTTTCAAAATGGCTGCCCAAAAAGGCTGGAAAATTCAACATTGTCCGATTTGAATGAAATTTGGTTTCCAAATAGGTATTGATGTTGCAACTTCAAACCGATATTAAAAATTATTTGTTGACCGCAATTTTCAAAATGGCTGCCAAAAAAGGGGGGAAAGTCAACATTGTCCGATTTCAATGAAATTTGGTTTCCAAGTGGATACTGATGTCACCACTTCAAAACTATTGTTGAAAATTGCTTGTTGACTGCCATTTTCAGATGGCTGCCAAAAAAGGCAAGAAAAATCAACATTGTCTGATTTCAATGAAATTTGGTTTCCAAATAAATATTGATGTTGTGATTTCAAAACCGGTGTTGAAAATTGTTTGTTGACTGCCATTTTCAAAATGGCCGCCAAAAAAGGCGGGAAAATTCAACATTGTCTGATTTCAATGAAATTTGGTTTCGAAATATGTATTGATGTCGCAACTTCAAAACTGATGTTGAAAATTGTTCACTGACCGGCTGCCAAAAAAGGCGGGAAAATTCTACATTGTCAGATTTCAATGAAATTTTGTTTCCAAATAAATATTGATGTTGGGACTTCAAAACCGATGTTGAAAATTGTTTGTTGACCACCATTTACAAAATGATATTGCAACTTCAAAATTTGTGTCCAAAGTGGTCCTTAACAAGAATGTTTTTTGTCACAAAATCAAACAAAGAAATAAAGTGAAACATGATCAGACTTTAAATACAGTTGAAGATATTGGTGGTGTTCGAGCTACCAAAGTTTGAGAGACTGAAGATCAACTGTATAACTTAAAATGTTAGCTTGATTGTGGCAACTGAAAGCCAGGTGAGCGATACAGGCTCCTGGGAGCCTCTGGTTTAATATACCATCAGCTTGATGCTGTAATTGGCCAAATTAGAAATCTGTTTTGAAGTCAGTAGTTTTTTCATCTGATTTTTCATAGCCCATAAAAGGTAAAATATATTTTGATTGAAATTTATACTTGATATTATTGATTAATAAGAAACACGTTATTGTATTAGTCAATTAAATTATTTGACATGTAATATAGATAATTTTGATGTACAAAATATATTCTTTACAGAAAGGGTTACAAAATTAGATGTATAAAATCAATAATTGTGATATTTGAAGGTCGGCCAGTGATGGAGTTTACCTAATTGACATCTATGCAGAATCAGCTTTGAAACAAAATGTGGATTTCACAAGCATATACAGCCTTTGAAAGGGTCAATGCGTTTAAGAAAAAGGAGATTCAAGTCATTTTTTTCTGTCTAATTTTTGTACATTTTTTTTTCACCCGACCAGTCTCTCCCTCTGGATGTTTCCATCAATGGATCTATAATAATTCACTTTAAAGAAGTTTGAATTCATTATACATGAAAATTTTGATGGTGATGCCTAACAAACAAATGAGTTTAAAAGTTGTATTTGATTATGTTACTAACAGATGAGTTTTATAAACTGTATTTAACTTTGTTGGTTATTTTTCATTGTATATTTACAAACTTGAATATAATGATTTAAATTTATTTCTGTTGGTCATGAGACCCTCAGGAAAGATAAGTTTGTAACTAACTGATTGAAAATTCTATTATTTCAGGATAAAAGATGTGACAATTACTTGACTGGCTGTGATGATGCGAGCTAGACCCCGGAGTGTCCTGATTACCATTGTCCTGGTGTTTACAGTTTTCTGGCTAGCTCTCTTTTCCAGAGAAGGCAAGTATTTATAGATTATTTACTGTAAACGAGGTTATTTTTGTGGGGGGTTAATTTCGCGAATTGTCATAGCCGAATCTTTTGTGTGATTATAATAAATGTGGATCTTCAAAATTGATTAAAAAACGTTTGTTATTAAAACTATTCGCATGGGGGTTATATTCCCATAAAATTCCTGAACGCGAAATAAGCGAAAATTCCCCCCACATGAAAAATTTCCACGTTTACAGAAGTTGAGAGATCGCTGTTTCATTACTACTGTACTGCCCTCAATATGTAGCCTTAGTGCATTTTCTCATTGATTAAAGGATTTATTTAGATGTCATCCAACTTAAACATCTTCCAGAAACCACTCTATAAAACCCCTTTTTACCAAATAAAACCAAACTTGGCTTATAAAGTAGACAGAATCAGAAGATTTAGAGGACAACAAATTAATAATAAGGTAATAAAACATATAAAAAAAGAGTGAAAAGGCCCAAATTTACACAGTTAACTCCCTTGTCGAAGGTGAAACAAGAACTTGGCATATAAATTTATGTAGATGATAGGGGAAAAATGAAGGCCAAATTTACTTTGGACCTGATTGGAAAACATGAATTACTACATCTACAAACCATTCCAATATAAGACTCATGCTGTTTTGGTTTAGTAAGTAACATGGTATTTTTTAAAGAAATGGCTGATTTTAGTATCATAAATGTGAGATGGCCACAACAGCAGATCATAGTTTCATTGAACTTTTTGAGAAAATCATGTTTACTGTTATACATCTTTAAATCTATTCCATATAATTTATTATCTTAGTATTGACCAGTAATCCTAGGTGGCAGCTCTTACAGATTCAATAATAAATATATTCTCTTTTGAGGTACTTTGTTGACTGGGTATATAGCATGAAACATATTTGATGTAATTGTCACATACCATTCACAACATACCAGCCACAACATTAGAATTAAAAAATAGATTTACAAATATGCCTCCATTTGCAAGAAATGAACGATTTTTTTCATTATCTGTTGCAGACAAGGACTATGATCATGTACTCCAGGTCCGGTTTGCTGAACTACAGGACAAACTTGATATGTCAGAAACCTTAAACAGAGAACGAGAACATAACCTTAATGTCATACGTAATCAGTTCAACCACTTTCTACGAATGGTGTCACAAAATTCTACTGTAAACAGGTAATTAGCATATTAAGTATTCAGCCAAGTGCCAAAACCAACTAGGCATGGCAAGAATTTTGTTGCCTTAAACATGATAAAAAAATTCTCCAGCCTACAAACAAACACTGATCAAATACAAATGTAACTAAATACCGAAGTTACTGTGAATTTAATTTCTGCATATGCGCATTTCGACAACTTGATGTCTCTTCAGTGCAGATAAAATCTAAATGTTTGGAAGACCATAAACTCAAAGATATGTAAAAACTGATAGAGAACAAATAA
>MJUU01030497.1:87433-97683 GCA_002080025.1 Modiolus philippinarum
ACCATGTGCATTTCGTGTCCGGAGCAGAACTTTTGTACCGTAGCACCTAGGATTATCAAACTTGGTGTGTGGATATATCATGGGAAGGCCATGTGTCACGTATGGAATTTAGGTCACTGTGACCTTGACTTTGACCTATGACCTTAATGATAGTAAATCAGCCATGTGTCACGTATGGAATTTAGGTCACTGTGACCTTGACTTTGACCTATGACCTTAATGATAGTAAATCATTGTTCATTTTGTGTCGAGAGCTTGGTAAAATCATCTTTGTATCCACTGAATTATATATTATTTATTGTATTACCTTTTATATGAAGTAGCAAATATAAACTGTTTGGAATAAAACCTGCAACTACAGTCCTGACAGGCTTTATTTCTGTTAGTTTTACCTTCCAGTTACCATTGGGCTGAAGGTCAAATTTCAAAATGACATACATTGGTACTCAAATGCAGCTGCGGGGGTATTAGTCTGGCTTTGCCGACAGCTCTAGTTTGCTTTACACTCACTTTCACTCATAAATGTTTTGTCAGTTTGTCCAAACATGGTTATCTTCTATGTTACAAGACAAAACTTTTGACTTATCTATGTCATTTCTAAGTTTTGCTTTGAATTTTTATATATATACCCTTTTAATGACGGATGTATTATGGTATACTGATGTCTGATTGTCCCATTGTCCGTCTGTTCGTCCGTCCATTTCAAATGTCACGCTTTGACAACCCTTTGGCCATTTCATTTTAAACTTTGTATAGATATTTGATATGATGCCCTCAACATCAGTATACTTTTCTAGAAATGAAAAATTTCCTTTTCTCTTACTAGAGTTATTGGACTTTATTCGTCAGTTTTTAGGCTATTTTTCACATGTTGCACTCTAACTTGAAAACCCTTTGGTCAATTCATTTCATACTTTGTAACGATATTTGTTATGATGGCCTCACAATTTATACTTATCCATAAAATTTGAGTTTTCTTGCAAGAGTTATGGGATTTTATTCATCAAATTGAAGGTAAAATGTTACTTGTGGAGCTTTATCTGATCAATCCTTTCATCAGTTCCATTCTTTTGAAATTTGTCTCGCTCTCGACGAAAATCTCGGAAAGTGAGACATAGGCGTTCAAGATATGATGGAGACGCTGTTAACTTTTACTAAATACAGGATATTTTGAAAACCATTCAATTAAGGAACATCATATTTGGTCCAGTAGAAGTACTAATCAAGTTCTACCTGACGTACATGATATAATGTGACCTTGAACTCAATTGCACAGTCCAGTGACCACGTCAATTTTCTCTCAGTAGATCAATTTCTCAATAACTGTTAGTGGTCAGTCAATGATATTTAGTATATAGTTTGGTCTTTGGTAGTACATGTCAGTCTGGCATATGACTTTTGTCCTTGACCTCAATTTCCTGGTCTATTGACCACATTAAGTTTCTCTGATGAAGTCAATTTCACAGTCTAGTGCCCATGATAAGATTCTCTAACAGTGGTAGGTTTATGATATTTAGTTTGTAGCTCAGTCATTGGTAGAACATGTCAGACTGACAGGTGAATTTTGTCTTTGACCTCAGTTTAATGGTCTAGTGAGCATGTTAAGTTTCTCAGTATCTATTTGTGTGGGCCAATGATATTTTGTATGTGGTTTTGGTCTTGGGTAGTATATAATAGCCTGCTATATGGTTTTAGTCATTGACCTAAATTTCACAGTCTAGTGAAATGTTCAGTTTTTCTGATAGGGTCAATTATTTTTTCACATCAATTTAGATGCCAAGCAGGGACGAGAAAGACATCTACTAGGGTCTACTCTTGTTATCATAAGGGTCATGGAACTTCATTTGTCAAATTGAAGGCAAAATTTTACCTCTCAAACTTTAACTGATTAATCCTTTGATCCGTTCCCTTTAAACTTTGCAGATTTATTTATCAAAGAGATATAAAGCTTGATTATCCAGCTATATGTGCATTTTAAATTGAGAACCTCATACCTAAATTGCTAAAATTTTGGAGGGGTGATGACGGACATATTATGCGACTTTGTTCAGCTGTCTATCTTTTTCCATGATAATTCATTGTATTTCAATACACTGTCTTTTTTTGAGACACTGTAATATATTTTCTTACTGTAGTTTTGATAACATCAAAGTACATGTTTAAATCTGCTAGTTCGATACATATATGTGTATCTAAATGAGGAGACTTAATGAATAAGTAAATTAAGGTACATTGATGCTAATTACAGGTATTTTAATTGTTAGGGTAAAAAGAAGTATTATCCGCCTCATTGTAGACTTTGATTTTTTTTTAAATCTATGCCAGTGTGTAATGGCCATGTACCAAATTTATCATCAACAAACACAGACTCTCATTTGATCACAACAAAGGTTTTAGATTTGTTGTATGTGGTCAGAACTTTTGTTAGTCAGGTTTGGAAAAATACAGTATTTTCAAGTTCAAATAGATAAGAAGCAGCCCCTTTCACCTGGAGCTTTCTGTGGACAAAAAGGTGTGTCTTATTGGTACCAAATAAAAAAAAACAAGTATAAGTCTACCATTTCTGAACATCAATTTGAAAGACAAAATAGATATAATATGAATTTAGATAATTAAAAAAAAACAGCTATGTTAAAAGCAAGAAATGAAAAAAAAACAAGAGACAATTTTATAGATTTAATTACAAAATGATTAAATTATCATATGATTGATTTAAGAAACAAGAACAATGATATGTTATATTTTTAGGGCTTTACTTCACATGTAACTAATAGTTAGATTGCATGTTTTAGGTAAGCAGGAAATTGCCACTACTTACATGAAAAAGTATATTCACTGAATAAAGAATTAACCATTTGTGTATAATTACAGTTAGAAGATGATGTTTTAGCCAAACCTGGATATTTAACCATAATGAAGACATTTGCTCAACAACAGTCTCAGAAGGATTGGATCTTACTAGAATTCTCTTCTCTTGGATTTATTGGTATTATTGAAATTTTATTGTATAAATCATTCTTAAACAGTTAGTCATGTTGGCAACTTCAAAATCCAATTTGTTTTAAAGCCTCCATAAAATTCTGATTGCCTTTCTATAAACCTTATGTTATCATATAATCTAGAATTGATTCACAATTTTAGAAGGGATAAGGATAATAGCTTTCTATATAATTGTAAGTGTGAATATTTTTTATACCCCCCGCAAACAAAGTTTTGGGGGTATATAGGAATCACCCTGTCCGTCCATCCGTCCGTCTGTCGAGCCGTCCATCTGTCTGTTCGTCCGTCCATTTACCTTGTCAACGCATGATCTCCTAAACAGCAGCTTGGATTTTGATGAAATGTTACACAGTTTTTGTACCCCATCTGAAGATGTGCATGAAGTAATATGGTTGTTGCGGGAAATTTTGAAGGGGAGATAATTCGTCTTTGAACATTTTCTGGAAAAGGGGGAGGTGAACCTTGTCAGCGCATGTTCTCCTAAACGGCTGCTTGGATTTTGATGAAATGTTACACAGATGTAGTACACCATCTGAAGATGTGCATGAATTAATATTGTTGCTGCCTAAAATTTTTAAGGGGAGATAATTCGTCTTTGAATATTTTCTGGAAAAAGGGGGTGGATGAACCTTGTCAGAGCATGTTCTCTTAAGCGACTGCTTGGATTTTGATGAAATATTACACAGTTGTAGTACACCATCTGAAGATGTGCATGAATGTATATAGTTGGTGCCCGAAATTTTGAAGGGGAGATAATTCATCTTTGAATATTTTCTGGAAAAAGGGGGGTGGACGAACCTTGTCAGAGCATGTTCTCTTAAGTGACTGCTTGGATTTTGATGAAATATTGCAGTTTAAGTACACCAGCTGAAGATGTGCATGAAGTAATATGGTTGCTGTCCAAAATTTTGCAAGAGATAATTCGTCTTTAATATTTTCAGAAAAAAAGAGGGAGGTATGTCATTTTGCCCATAATTGTATTGTTGCCACATTTGTACTGTGTCCACAACTGTATTGGGTCCACACATGCTTAAATTTACACTTACCATATTGATTCAGGGTTCAATTAGCGGGGGGTATACCTTGCTGCCATTCGGCGACAGCTGTAGTTTATACTAATACATTTATGTCAGTTAGACAATGATTTAAAGTACTGTAGATATCTATAATAGATAAAAGCTAAAGGAATAGTAACAGCTAAAACTACTTAATTGTTTTTCTGTTATTCTGATATTAAATTGTATACATTTCTAGATAAACCCTTCACTTTTTATTCCCATATACTGTAAACGTGGAAATATTCACTTCATTCGCTGTCATGAAAAATGTGCAAAAATTTCACCCATACGAATACTTTGGTTTTGAATTTTACTATGTAAAAATATGACATTGTTGAATATGAAAGGCCTTTAGTTGAAAAATAACCCCCTCTCGAAATGTTTGGCAAACAAAATCGCATAAATAACACCCCATGAAAATTTCCATGTTTATAGTAGGATAAATGAAAAATTCAACAGTCAGGAAATGTAAAAAGCTAAAAATTGTATGTTTGACATTTTGAACAATAATGAAGAGTACATGGGACAAGAGGTATGCAATAACACAGGTATTCTGTTGTTGTTCTACATCTTGGTATCACTGTAAGGTTGGAGGTCTAATACTCATCACACACTTCTACCAGTAAATTTTGTGATGTCAAATGGCTTTCTATTTTCAGGGTTTGCCTTACAAAATAATTTCAATATAATCTCTCCTCAGGATCTATTATCATCTTCACACACTCAAAATTTGGCAAGAAAATGAGGGTACATTGTACTGGTACAGATTATAATATGTGTTAATATTATATTCTTCAGGGAAGATGTTTAAAGCCTCCAAGTTACCTATAGTGGTGGAGTTTTTTCTAATGTTTTATAAAGATAAACCTATAGATTGGTTATTAGATTATTTACTGGCTGTAAAAGTATGCAATCCAGAGAAAGATTCAGTAAGTTTTCTTTAGATTTTTATACTGTCTATTCCATCAGTATGTTTGTCAAATTAATAGAAAACTTAATAACAAGGAATATACACAACAAAAAGTAACAGCTCTCTTTGAACAAACAAAAAAAAATTGAGGGTAAAAAGGACACTAGAGGATCAAGATTAACCAATGTTATGATCATTCAAACTTCCTTGACCAGTGTTTTTTCTCACCTTTTAGGGACTGGGTCCGGGTCCTATCGAATTGGGAAAATAAACTTGAAACTTTCTCCATTTGGGAAAATAAAAAAAATGCATTATCTAGAGTATGGACTACAATAAACCTGTTACCATTATTCTTACTTTTCTTAGTGGTGCAGGCTCGAGGGTACAGGGTTATTTTCATGAACATTTGGGTCTTTAGATTCAGAGAGACATAGAGTTTATCTCTGGGGGTCACTATTTTTGGTGTTTCTTGAAAATCTATAAAATGCAACTTGAAAGCCAAATCATTTCCTGTATCTATTCAAGATAAGTGGCCGTGTACATGAAATGACATTTTATTTCTCATACATCCGTGCATTGTGAGAGCGCTAATAATGTTAATTCTTGCTTTTCTCAGACTCGGCAGTATCTATCGTCGGTTTTTATCTTTATAATTATTGTCTGTTTACTACCCGAACGAAAAAGTCTAAAGACATGTCTTGGTTCGCTGATTTAGTTTCCAATGCCAATATTACCCGCGAAATTAACAACATATGATTGGTTAGAAAAAATATCCCAATGATTATGGCTATATTTAGCGTAGGGAAAATAGGCGGAATGCACAGTAACTCGCGAGTAATTTAAACATGTTGTTGCACACGAGTTGAACACATAAATGGCAATTTCAAGTATTTACATTTCCAAAATTTATATCAAATCTTTTGCACTGCAGGATTGGGAAAATTGTACATTATTTTAGGAAAAAATAAGTCATTTTGGCATTGGGAATGGGTCTGATATTCGGACCCAAATTTGACACAGAAAAAAACACTGTTGACAGCAAAGTAGTAATAATTGTGAGTCTTCCATGGAAGACATGTGTCACCTTCACCGCTCTTGACAAATTTGATCTGGAGAAACTGAAATTCCAAAGTCAGTAAACAGGAAGTCGATGCCCGACAGACCTCAGGAATATGGGAGCCGATACTAAAGTCAAATACGATTTCAATTGGTTGACATACAATTTTCAGATGCTGAGAAAAGTCAGAAAACGGGAAGTTTCCCTTGACAGTAACTGATGATAATATTCCAAGTGGGTAAACAGGAAGTAAATGTCCGACACCTAGAATCAATAAGCGCAACATGATACCCCATACTTAAGTCATATACAAAATTTTAAGTGGCTGTGATATACAGTAGCTGAGAAAAGTATTACAAAAATTTTTACCATTCACAGTAACTGCTGAAAATATTCCGAGTCGGTAAACAGGAAGTAGATATCCAACAGACCTGGAATTGGTAAGCGCAATACGGAATCCCATACTTAAGTCACATACAAAATTTCAAGTGGCTGTGATTTATAGTAGCTGAGAAAAGTATTATGAAAATTTTTACCATTGATAGTAACTCCTGAAAATATTCCAAGTCAGTAAACAGGAAGTAGATATCTGACAGACCTTGAATCAGTAAGCACAATACGAGACCCTAAACTTAATATTTATTGTAGCTGAGAAAAGTGTTACAAAAATTATTTACCATTGACAGTAACTGCTGAAAATATTCAGAGTCGGTAAACAGGAAGTAGATGTCAGACAGACCTTAAATTGGTAATCACAATATGGGACCCTATACCAAAGTCACATACAGAATTTTAAGTGGCTGTTATTTATAGTTGCTAAGAAAAGTGTTATGAAAATTTTTACCATTGACAGTAACAGCTGAAATTATTCCGAGTCTGTAAACAAGAAGTAGATATCATGGGACCCCATACTAAAGTAAAATACAAAATTTCAAGCAGCTGTGATTCGTAGTTGCTGAGAAAAGTTTTACAAAAAAAGTGGTACGGACAACAACAACGACGACAACAACACAGACAATGACGCAAAAAGACTAAAGTGATCCCTATATGTCGCCCAACACTACGTGTGCAGGAGACACAAAAATACACTTCTGTTGACATACAAATAATTAACCTCACAATTTTCAAAAGTTGTCAATTTACACGATAAATACATTATTAATTGAGAATACATGATATGCCTTATATAAAGTATTTTAATTTTCCAGTTTCTTGCACTATCAAAAGGCAAAAGTACAAAAAAAAAAAAAANNAAAAAAAAGACAATTTACATTCAAAGGGACATAATCATAAATTCTTGTTATCATAGGTTTCTTATATACTAAGAGTAACATTAAACTCCATTTTTCAGTCCTATGGAATATTCATTAAAACTGAGACAATAGCTCTTGTACTTTACAGTATTTTGAAATTAGTATTGTCCAGCTTCAACAGTAATCAGTATTTGTTTAAAACAATATTAAAATGAACATGATTATAATTATATGTTTATTTCAACAGAAACATTGCAATCGTATGAAACAAGAAGTAAGAGTGAGATTTAAACCATCTTTATTTCAACATATTGGAATGCAGTCTTCACTGAAAGGGAAAGTCCAAAAGCTCAAGGTAGTCTACATTTAACTTCTATTTCTAGTGTATAAAAAAATCTACCTTTTATTTTAATTTTATATAATAAGTAAACAGAAGTTACATGATTTATTTTTTACATCCCTTTATAATAAGTATCTTCATTTTTTTCTGTAGATAGTAATTTGTGTTTGCCAAAAACATGTTTATCTTCATGTGTTTTGTCCAGACTTGAAACGAAGAGTAATTTCTGTTCACAGAACGTTCTCTTCTCCAATGTGTATTTATATGGACCTCCTGGAACGACACCAAATGTACTACAGAATTGAAAAAAAAAAAAAAAAACAACACTTGTTTCACTATGTTTGTGACAGTAATCAGTATAACAAGTTGTAAATATGTATTTCTTTTTTATTTCAGGATAGAGATTTTGGAAAGCACATGTTATTTAGGGTACATGTGAACCCACCTGCTGACTTAAAAACTTCCTTAACCACCTACCTTAAATTTACCATTAACAAAGCCTATATTGGTCAGGATATATTCTGGGCACTGTCTCCAAATATAGACGACTATATTGAAATTATACTCAAACCTCCTGTACCATTAGATGAGTAAGTATTTACTCAAATATCCATGAGTTACTCTCTATAAACATTTGAAGACTTCTTCTCTACTCTAAGCATATAATTAGGGCCCCACATCAAGATGCAGGTGACCTATAGTTTTCACTTTGTCCATCTGTCTGTCCGTCTGTCTGTCAACAATTTTTTATATCAAAGATTTCTTGGCTTGTAAGTTTGAATGATTTGAAATTGGGTCTGAAGCCTTGAAATGATAGTTTTGTGATAGGAATTTTCAAGTTTGTCAGACATTCTTTTCCTCTTGTCCAATACTTTGATTTAACCATAAATCAACTTTTTTGTCACAGATTTCTTGGCTTGTATTGTTACATGTAACTTAATACAACTGAAGATTAGAAGGAAAACCTAAATAGCTCTAGAAAAAATGCTAACTACCTTTTAAATCATTAAACCCCCCCGCAAACAAAGTTTGGGGGTATATAGGAATCACCCTGTCCGTCCATCCGCCTGTCTGTCCGTCCATGTACCTTGTCAGCGTAAGTTCTCATAAACAGCTGCTTGGATTTTGATGAAATGTTCCACAGTTGTAGTACACCATCTGAAGATGTGCATGAAGTAATATGGTTGCTGCCCAAAATTTTGAAGGGGAGATAATTAGTCTTTGAATATTTTCTGGAAAAAGGGGGGGAGGCGAACCTTGTCAGCGTATGTTCTCATAAACGGCTGCTTGGATTTTGATGAAATGTTACACAGTTGTAGTACACCATCTGAAGATGTGCATGAAGTTATATAGTTGGTGCCTGAAATTTTGAAGGGGATATAATTTGTCTTTAAATATTTTCTGGAAGAAGAGGGGAGGACGAATCTTGTCAGCATATGTTCTCTTAAGTGGCTGCTTGGATTTTGATGAAATGTTACACAGTTGTAGTACACCAGCTGAAGATGCGCATGAATTAATATGGTTTCTGTCTGAAATTTTGAAGGGGAGATAATTTGTCTTTAAATATTTTCTGTGTAAAGGGGGAGGGGTGATCCTTGTCAGCGCATGTTCTCCTAAACCACTGCTTGGATTTTGATGAAATGTTGCACAGTTTTAGTACACCAGCTGAAACTGTGCATGAGGTAATAAACGTTGTCCAAAATTTTGAAGGGGAGATAATTTATCTTAATATTTTTGAGAAAAAAGGGGGGAGGTATATCATTTTGTCCATACTTGTATTGTGTCTACACACACTTACATTTACACTTGCCATATTGATTCAGGGTTCAATTAGCGGGGGTATACCTGGCTGCCATTCGGCCACAGCTCTAGTTCTGATATCTTTTAAGCACAGTGTAGTACATTGAAACCTGTTCAAGCCGAACACCTATGGGACAGAATATTTTGTTCGGTTTAGCAGGTGTTCAGTTTTGTCAGGTTTTACATTTGACCAATGATTGGAAATTGAAAGATGGGATTACATGTATTATGTATGAATGTGATATAAAATAAAGACATCCCAAGTTTTGAGATTAATATAAGAAGAAAAACAACATTTATGTATACAAAATACAGAAATTAATGTTTGTTTCATGTCTGAATTGAAATCCTCATTTGCCCTGTTGCCAATTTAATTTTGACAATTGCATCTTCGGTCATAGAAATTTGCTGTTCCACAGATTGCAGATATCTACAATCCTTCGCAAGTGAAAAGTTCCTTACTTTTGATAATAACTGCAATAAACTTTCATAACAAAGTTCAGATAATATTGAGGGTTCACAATCATTGGCATTATCAGAGTCATCAGATTGGATACCGATATTTCCAGTATCATCTCATTTGTATTGTCGAATCAAATCATGTTCCCACACGGTATCATATGTTTTCATTTTTAAATGAACGTTTTCATTTACACCATCAACACATTTCCAAAACTTAAAATAATAAAATAGAGCAGTGCCCAAGGTCCCCCGCCTAAGAGTTGTATGTTCCTTTTACCTGAAAAACGGTACAAGATGAAAAAAAATGTTTGGGGAGAGTTTAATGGCATTTTTCACGAGGAAGCATTTGCAAAAAACCCCATCAAAATCC
>MJUU01030497.1:97693-115280 GCA_002080025.1 Modiolus philippinarum
CCCCCCCCCCCCCCCCAACACCTTTGACCCCAATTATCTTGAAAACGGTAAGAGATACCAGAAATCTGTTGGCATTTATATGAAAGCATTCATAGAGAGGAATCTAATGGAAAAAATCCCATCGAAATCGGTTAAAAATAAAAATTTCCCACACGGGCCAAATTTTGGTGCAATAAATTCTATTTTTAGAAATTGTGACCTTGACCTTTGACCTACTGACCATAAAATCAATAGGGTTCTTGCCCTTCCCTATTCCTTCCATCTGTATAAGTTTTGTTTCAATCGGGCAAGGGATACTCAAGTTATCATCCGGAAACGACATCCGGAATGACCGAATGACGGAAAGGCGAATTCTATAGTCCCCTGCTTTCGCGAAAGGCGGGGGACAATAAATCCCCCTCAAGGTGCCTCAAATGCCAAAAAAATCTATTTTGGGGCTTGGATGAAATATTTACAGGTGACAGTCAAAACTGTTCTACAAACACACACACACACAGCTAAGATAAAAAAAAATTGGGAAGCCTTAATTATCAAGAATATAATTAATCAGTTTTGACAGGTTTTATTTTGATACACATATTGGATCGAGACTTTAGTATTGGTATTCAGTTTACACAAGGATCGGTTTTGTCAGTGAAAATTAACATTGAACAAATAGGAAAAGGCAACGGGACTTTGAAATGGATTCGTATTTGTGTAGAATTCGGTTTTGTCAGTGTTTGTTTTGGACAGTTTTCACTGTATTTTTGAAATCCTCAAAAGACGTGTAATTTTACATACTATTGGTCAATCAGGCAAGTGTTGATGAAAAGGACAACCACACTGATGATACTTTAGGGAAACAACCTATCAATAAGTATTTTTTCATGAATTAGGATAATTTTACAATGTATGTGTTTAGGTACATGAACCAGATCAAGGTTAAAAACAATAAAATTATACACCATATACAAATTGTGGGAATTTGACTGTAAATCAACCACACACTGGAGTACTAGCTCAGTGAAATATTTTGTCATTCTAACTTTGTACATGTATGCCTGCATTTGATATTTTCCCCCTATTTCTCAAATCTCCTGCTTGCTTTTCATCTCCTTTTTCAGAGGTTAGAATATTCCAGTTTTGATAGCAGTGTTTGTTGTGATTCCTTAGATTGCCAAATTTCTTTGTTTCATATATATATCATGCTTCTTGCTGCAACTGCATGTTTGATCTCAAATTACAACATATCTTTCTTGAGTTTAAATTCATTACATCATGCTGTGTTTTGTACATTTGTATATTAGTAAGATGTCAAAGTTTAAACATTTTCAGAATTTTTGGTCTTATCTTAATGTCTGTTCATTTACTTCACGAGGAAAAAGTATTTTCCAAAAGTGTTTGTTGTTATTGCTATAATGGCATTTAAAATCCGTATAGTTTCTATTTAAGTGTATTATCTCCTTTGTCATACTTACTTAATCCTTTTCGTGCTTAGATGAACATAAGGCCAGCTGTCCTCCCTTGTCATAGTACATTCTATATGAAATATATTTCAAAAACGGGGATAGGGTTTGAGCATAACATGATATTGGTCCTCCTAAACACACAATACTTATTCTGATTGCTCAATAAAATAGCTATAAGTTTCACACACTATTGGCTAAAATACTCAAACATGTCATAATTTATTTAGATTATTAGAGGGATTTTGCAGTATATTCTATGAAATTTATTTCTAGAATATGCGATAGGTAAACAAGAAAAAAAGTTTGTATATTTCTTACAAATCTTTACAACTACACTAGAAAGTCAACAAGAAAAGAAAATTCATTCCAGATTTTTGCATTTAACATGGAACTGTAATTAAGGGAGTACTAGCCTCAGATTTCAGAGGCATTCTATATCCTCGGGTTTTATTCATTCAAACAGTGCTAAATTTTTTTGCACATGGATTACATTTTCTTGGTCATAAATCATTTCAAAATACATAAAATAGACTGTGTATAAAATTTTATCAACTTCCAATTATAATTTCATATATTTAAAAGCCTATAAACATCTTATGCAAATTGAGAGATCTGTTTCCCGCCAAAATTTTGACGTCTTATATCTCAAAAATTCCTACATGGATTTTCAAAATTTTTTGCTCAAGTTGTTCCATTAGATGTGCTCTTCAAGACAAAAGGTCAGAATTTTAACTCTAATTACAAAATTTTTTAGGCTCGTACTCCCTTAATGTGTAATGAGATTTATTTGTGAATTAACTGCCTGCACCAAGATACACATGTAGTTATTCATTGTCAAAGGGGAGATAATTTTTATTTCAAAATGAAAAATGGTATATTGATTATCTTCCCTTTGACCATCTATAGCTAACTTGGTAAAGGGAGATAATCCACAAATGTTTCTAATTAAAATGTCATTGTATTTTTACCTGCGTCACCAACGGTGACTGCAGGTCTAGGAGTCGCTCGACTCCGTCTGTCCGTCCGTCCGTCGGTCGGTCGGTCCGTCCGTCACGCTTTGGGGGTACCAAGTTTGTGTAATCTGTAACTCAGACACCTTTAACCGGATACTTTTGAAACTTTGCACAGTTGTTCTGGACACATTGAAGATGTGCACCTCCCCTTTTGGTGAGATTTGGATAAATATTGTCAAATTTATCCTTTGTTGAACTTAGTCATTTTTTCATCAAATTTTAACATTACGGTACTGAGTTTGTGTAATCTGAAACTCTGACACCTTATATATGATGCTTTTGAAACTTTGCACAGTTGTTTTGGACACATTGAAGATGTGCACCTTTCCTTTTGGTGTGATTTGGATAAAAATTGTTGAATTTATCCATTGTTGAACTTAGTCATTTTTTCATCAAATTTCAACATTACTGTACTGAGTTTGTGTAATCTGAAACTCTGACACCTTATATCTGATGCTTTTGAAACTTTGCACAGTTGTTTTGGACACAATGAAGATGTGCACCTCTCCTTTTGGTTACATTTGAATAAAAAATGTGGAATTTATGCATTTTTGAACTTAGTCATTTTTTCAGCATATTTTAACATTACAGTGTCTGGTTTTGTGTAACCTGAAACATTCACATCTCTGACTAAATACCTCTGAAAGTTTACACTGTTGTTTGAACACATTGATGATGTGAACCTCCCTTTTAGGCCAGTTTTGATTTAAAAAAATGTAAAATTTATCTATTATTGAACTTGTACCTTATTTTATCATATTATATCATCATGGTACTCAATTTTGTTCAGAGACGTTGCAGAGTTTTGAACGCACTGATCATGGTCAGCTATTCTTAAATTTTTGCATTGCTTTCACATATTTTCTCATAAAGATTCAAAGTATGTGTTTATTTGAAACTCAGGTATGGTTTTCACCTTTGCTGAAGTGATGTGGACTATTTTCATTTTCTGCTTTGTTCAACTTTGTACATTTAGTTTTGTTTTTTTTCTTCTTTCTTTGTCTATTACACTAATAGGGTTGAATTTAATATAATCTCAATTATAACTTGCTTTTGAAGAATGTTTTGGTAATAAGGTAAATGAATACTTGTTTGAATTCGCTGTTTCAGAAACTAAAGCATTGTGGGTAGAGCGTACACCAAAATATTTTGATTGGCCAAGAACGTAAATAACATAACGTCATTGGCTGAAAATTGATTGTTCGTACACCAAAATTTGAAATACAATCACAGTACCCACAATTCCTCAGTTTCTGAAACGGCGAATTGGTAAACCTATACATGACATTCTGTTAGGTTATAAAAAAAACACTTTCTCAGTTGAACATGAGTGACGGTGACGAAGGTCCAGACATTTTTTGTTTTCCTTTACAGAATTTTATTCAGAAGTGGTAAAGCTGATCATATAGAGGATAAATTCTACAATACTTCATTAGATGTTTTACCTTTTAATCACAACGACCCATTAACCAAACGGTATAAAAAGACACCAGAGGGTTTTTATACATTAGGAGAATTTGACAAAGAAGGAATTGTGCATGTAAAGTTAGAGCAAGATATAGGAAAAATTGCCAAAATTAAGCTGAAAGTTCACAAAGCTAGTGAAAACTGGGTTATATTAAGTGAGGTATGTATAGTAATAACAGTATTATGTACTAACCAAATAAGTTTGGTGAGATAATGTATTTACTGCCTTGTTTATTCTACAGGACCAAAACTTGTGACTATTTATAGTTTATATAAGGTTACATTACATAAACCTTTTGTCAAAGGTGTCTAGACCTTTGTATGTAGCAATGATTTGACATTTTGGTTCGAGTTTTAAGTATGGTGGATTGTTTCCTGCCTCCATTTTTAGATCAGGAATGTTTTATATTATCAGTAATTTGTATTAATTTCATTTGATCTACAGAGATTGATAATCTCAGTGTCACCAAACTGGACTTTATCACAATATTATTTGGTCACTGTTAAGGCATCATGTGCGATTTGCTATACAGATGTCATGGTTTAGCACTATTTGTCATGTTCATGCATGTAAAAGGATGAAGAATGCATATAAATTATTGCAATAAACAATGGATTAACTGTGCTTTCTGTTTAATATAGAGTTCTATTTATCTTTAGTACATTACAGATAAATGAAATATAGGAAATTTTGTTTTTGATACAGCCAAACAGGCTTACCTGATATTGGCCATGATAAAGTCTGTATCAAAACCAAAATGTCCTATATTCCATATTTATCAAGACAATGATGAGTTGTAATGTGTAAGCCATTTTCAATTTTTGTCTCGCTTGCGACAAATGGCTAGACAAAGCGACCATAAATTCTGTCGGCGGCCTCGTCGTCCTCGTAAACATTTGGTTAACCCTAATGTTAAACTTTTTTTGAACTTCAATAACTTTCTCAAATCATGTTGAATATCAATGAAACTTTGGCACAATATTCAGTGCGACTTCATTATTGTATCCCAAGTTCATTTATTGTCCATTGTGTATGACCTTACTGGTCTTCTTGTTCCTATTGTGAAACCAATTTAACAATTTGATTATTCTATTCACATTATTTTTTTGACCAACTGGTATTGCTGGACTACAACATATATTGGGAAAAGTTTTTGGTGGATTGCTATTGTTAACAGTGTTCTTTTGAATTGTTCAACAATACTATTGTATATCAATCTGTAATAGCCTGGGGAGGTATTACCTTGATCTGTTGATGAAAATAAAGACTTTATACTGAGTTTATATTTTATGAAAAAAGAATGCACCTTATCAATAAATATTGTGATATAAATAAAGGGAATTTGATTTAGTTGTATTTTTTCATTCCATTAATTGAGTAGATTTATATATCTTTTTAAGGTAATACTTTTTCAAGGTAAAACCTCCCCAAGCTATTTGACACATTCCACTTTTCCCTTCTTTTTCCTATAGATGCACAATAAGCTTATGGAATTTTCCAACTTTGAGAAATTTCCTGAAAATGTCCAAGACTAGCAATTTTTGAATTTTTTGCATACAATCAAATATTTTAGCCATTTTTTGTATGATACATTATTCTGAAACTTAAATTAAAAAAAAATAGTTCCAATTTTGGTGAATTTCCTGAAACTCTCAAAGACCTGCAATTTTTGGGAATTCTTGTCACCAATCATGATTTTTGGATGAATTTTAGTGAAAACAAACATTTTTATTGTTTGGATTTCAAAAATTTTGGATTCCAATTTTGGTAAATTTCATGAAATTCTTAAAGACAATCAATTCTTGGGAATTCCCTAGAAACCATGCGTTTTGGATGAATTATAGTCCAAACCAATATTTTCAGTGGTAAGATTTCAAAATTTTAATTCCAATATTAATAAATTTTCTGAAACTTTCAGAGACAAGTTGTTTCTTGGAATTCTACTTAGCAACCACATCTTAATATAGACCAAAAAATAATGACAGTGGAGTGAGGGGGCGAGACACTAGGTTCTACGGAACCTTTACGAATTATTTCCACTTTTCCTGCTGATACTTTGATATCTAATTATAAACTACGATATGATCATATTGGAATTATTTCATATCTAGGTTTGCAGTTTGATGAGCTGTATCATGTAAGCTATAGTTATGTCTATTATGATAATATGTAATCTTTATGTAGACATCTTCAACAAACATGGTATGTACATCTTTTATAAAAAAAATTTACGTAGGTGAGTTCAAATTTGGGTTTCAGAGGTCTTTTAACTTTTAGATATTATTTAAATTTTAGGCGTTACAATTAACTGAACAAAATTGCTTAATGCCTTCAAAATTTTTATCCAAGTTGTAAATCTCTTAAGAGAAGAGAGTAGTTTTTGACTTGTACTAAATTTTGTCAGGTAATGCATTATTTCCATTTTATTACTTATGATATGGCATGGATGATCTCCAAAACTATAATACTTATTTGTTGAAATAAAACATGCTGTTAGCCATGGATGTCTTAACTATAGCTCAGACATAAGGAAACAGATATATAAGAAAAAAAAGCTCAAAGATGTTAATGAATGCAAAACCAATAATCATTGTTTCATAGAAAGAATACTTGTGTGTTGGCATGATTGTATATAGTTTTATTGTGTCGCCCCCGACCAAATTTGCAGAAAAGGAGACATGTGTGCAAAGTATGACCTCAACAGCGACCTAAACTTAAGATAATGCAGTAATCTTGAGAACTAGCACAATTTTGTAGTTATAACACTGTCAATGTATGGTGGCATGATTGTCCAGCTAGAATTAAACACTTTATGGTTGCATTATTGTGTAGTAACGAAGAATTATGGTGGCATAATTGTGTAATTATGTTTGATTTGTGTTTTTTTTTCAGATTCACCTAAAACAAAGAGTGCGAAAACCAACTACCTAGTATTTAATGAATGAGAATGGTGAAGTTTAAAGCTTTAATTCAGTTGTTTTATCTACAAAATATGTGTAGTTAGATCAAGATTTAGCATTCTGCAAATAAAATTTGCAATTCATAATGTGATTCATTAGAGAAAAATACTGAAATGTTAAACAATGAGTTCAGTATTAAATCAGCATTGTAGATTGTAATTAATTAGATAGAGGAAAGTAATATGGGAAGAATCAAGATTTGTATTTGATATGTAATGCATTCTGTTTAAAATGTTTGATTAAGGTGATGATCAGGATGGTTGCTCCTCACCAAAGGGTAATTTACTCTGGCTTATCTATTAGATGATTTTAAAATTTTACACTCCAATCCATCATTTGTTCCTAGGGTATATTATAGTCAGTTGAATTTTTATACCCCACTTGATATAAGGTGGGGTATTATACATTCACTGTGTTAAGGTCAAATTTTGTTTTACCGTGTAAGTAAATATTTTTGAGGGTCGCAAATTTTACAAAGTCCTCATCAATTCCTGTATTTCATATATACTATACATGTATTTCAGGGCATGCAATTTTCACGATATCAAAATAACTGCAAATAAAGCGAAATTTAGGCGTATGAAAATAACCACTTTAACAGTTTATCAGTCGCTGGAAAAACTTTGAGAAAATTTTTGAAATGTGTTAGTATTTAGAAGTGGCCATCCTATTGAGTATTTAGTATAAATACCGGTAACATTGATCAAGTTTTGTTGAAAGGTTGTTATTTATAAATCAAGTTTTTGTTGGTATATAACAGTTATATAACACTGTGCCAAATTTACTGTTTTCAATGTTATTTAACTTTTTACCTTGTTAGGTTTGGATAATGGTATATGTGTACTTTTTAACATGTGTATTTTTAATTATTTATGAATCATGCTTAAGCTTTTATATACAATTTTTATACGACTGCAAAAATTTTGCGGTCGTATTATGGTATGTCGCAGTTGTCGGCATCGGCGTCTGTGGCCAGCATAACTTTATTTCTAGTGGATGGATCATCTTCAAATTTCAGTATGAGGTTTCTTGGCATAAGGTTAATCCCGGATTTTAATTTCAGATTGAATTTCCAGGTTTGTTGCCCCACCTGTTTCAGAAAAATGGGCCAAAAATGGGTAAAATTGGGTATTTTCTTGTCTGTGGATGGCATAACTTTGGTTCCAGTGAACGGATCATTTTCAAATTTTAGTATGATGTTTCTTGGCACATGCTTAAGCCCGGGTCAAAATTTTATGTTCCTGGCCCCACCTGTTTTAGAAAAAGGGGCCAAAAGGGGTTAAATTGGGTGTTTTTATATATTTTACTGTAGAATCTTTATTATTTTATTGGATTTTGATGGGGTGTCTTTCAGTGAACTCCTTAGAAAATTTCCAATCTGAAGTATGCCAACAGATTTCAGGTGGCATGTACCGTTCACGAGATAAATGGGGCCCAAAAGGGGCGAATTTCAAAAATTTAAATTTTTATTTTTAGTCCAATTTTGATGCAGTTTTTTGCAATGGATATAGAGCTGCACCACCAGATTTTTGATTACTTGTTTCCTTTCCAAGCTATGAGGGGCCTAACGGGGCCAAAATTGCAAATTTGCTGATTACCTAAAATTTTTATTTTTCATCTGATTTCAATGGGATTTTTTTCTTTAGATTCCTCTCATTGTAGGCTTTCGGAAGTATGTCAACAGATTTGGCGTACCCCGTAGCTCTTTCCGTTACTGAGCTATAAGGGGTTAAAGGGGCCAGAATTGCAATTTTTAGAAATATATGAAATCTTTATTTTTCATTAGATTTTGATGGATTTTTTTCCTTGCATTCCTCTCATTGTAAGCTTTAATTAATATTCAATTGATTTAGCAAAGCTCTTACCGTTTCCGAGCAATAAGGGTCAAAGGGGCAAAAATTGCAATTATAAGAAATATGTGAAATCTTTATTTTTCATCAGATTTTGATGGGATTTTTTCTTTGGATTATTCTCATTGTAAGCTTTATTTTCACTATTTTGTGTCCAGCTAATTACTATATCAAGCTTTTTTTTTGTGTCCATCTAATTACTGTGTCAAGCTTTTTACTGTGTCCACATTTGCTTTAAATTACACTTGTTCAATTTCAGTGGTCGACCTGCTGCGGTCATATCATGCTGAGCTCTGCGTAGCCCTTTATTATCTTATGGATAAATGTTTTAGAAGAAATAAGATTTTCTGATATGGCAGGATGATCTCTAATTTTATGTGAAATAATCGCATGATACTAAAACTACGCGCCTCATTTCAATGTATCCTCTGTCTTTTTGCTTCATGATTTTAATCATAATTTTAAAAGTTTTCATTTACTTGTATTCATAGAGGATGATTGCAACTAGTTTTCAGAACTTTCAAAAGACAATACCTGAGGCTTTACATTGTCTCTAATCTTAATATGTAATTTTCTCTTGAACAAGGTATAAAATCAGTAAATAAATTGTTTCATTGCATAAAGATAGTAAAATTATTGGTAAATAAATTTTTTATGGACATACAATTTGGTTCATGAAAAATTTTACTACACTTGCAAAAATAATGAGTTTCATCATCTTAGAACATATAATTATCACAATTTTTTAATCGATTGAAGTGATGACCATGGTTCACAAACAGAGGACCATTGTTAATAAGGTCATAATAAAATATTACCTAGATTCTCATCCATATTTTCTCAAAATTTGGACCACCAAAATATATTTCATATTTTGCATCAAATATTTTAAAAGAAATTAACCAAAATTTGCCAAAAAATCAAAATGAAATTTTTGAGGGAGGTGAAAAAAATTAGGGTGGGCAAGGATGAGAATCTAGTATATTTTTTATTGTGGCCTAAAGAAATCAACAAAAACAGCAGGAAAGTAATTCAGTACATTAATGCTTTGGATATAAACGTTCTTCCAAAAGTCCAATTCCGGAACGTTCCGGGTATTAGAATGGCGGGTCAAAGAGGTAAGACAGGGTAAAAATGGCATCCCGCTGTATGAGGGCAAAGGGAATAAATTCTATCAACATATGAAAGGTGTTTATGATTGGAAAAAAGCCGAACATGTCATAAATCAACATTTTACCACAGGCGTGTCATTTCCAACCAAATTATTTTAGGTCAAGAAAATAAATAGGAAAATTCCTAGATTATGCTCAACTGACGTCAGGTACCAGTTTCCAGTAGATTTGGGGCAAGATGTTGACAGTTACCCAAAACTTTGAAAGTAGAATATTGTCCATTATTGCACATTCTTTTCATATAAAGTTTTTCTGTTGTAAATTTTTGT
This sequence comes from Modiolus philippinarum, assembly GCA_002080025.1. Classification (NCBI taxonomy): domain Eukaryota; kingdom Metazoa; phylum Mollusca; class Bivalvia; order Mytilida; family Modiolidae; genus Modiolus; species Modiolus philippinarum. The sequence goes on from MJUU01030497.1 coordinate 107,874, forward strand.
CAAACATCATTATAATCACTCAAAATATCAAATTATCGTGTGGGAGGGGCTTGCATATTTATAGGGACTTGTCGTGTGCAAGAAAATAAGAATACAAGAGTAGGATTTCCTTCTCTCTAGACATAACACCTTTCATGTTTTAAACCAGGCATTATTTATTTTTTTTTGTGTCCCAGTTATGTTTATGTATGATTATGTATAATTATAATGATATGCTGTATTTTATATTTTTAACTGTTAATTTAGTCTGAACTATTTTGATTTTTATAATTTTGTAGAAGTTAATTATGTATAAGTTTAATATATAATTTAATTTTAGTATGTTAATATTAGTTGTAACAGCTAGTCAATCATGCAAAGTTGTGTTCATTTCATTGTGTATGGAAGATAAGCAATTGCTGCAATATAATAAACATTATGTTTTTTTATGGCAACATGTATAGGTATAGGGCAAAATATTAGTGCTGTAGAAAATATATCATTATTACATACACAAATTCATGCAGTAGTAACTACTGTTTTCACAGTTTGCACAATCATTTTGGCTTGTTGAAGACTGCTGGATATGAATTTGTCTTTCTTTTTTCTTGATACACAAGATCAGTTCTGAACTTGGTATGTTCAAAAGAAGTTTCTATATAGTGATACTCATGACTTAATGATAAAACTGATATCAATCCGTATAAACCTGTGAGGTAGAGAAAAATAGCTTTAAAGGTTGGTGAAAGAGACCAAACACATCACATAGTACTAATATTCATTGTTTGTCCAGATACAGATGTGAAATAGGTTAAATAGCTATGAATTACCCTTTATATGGTCATGTTTTATATGGACAGTGTACTCAAAAGTACCAATAAGTAACTGCTGGAATACAGATATTAATGAAGAGGCTAAATTGTTCTGAATCAAATAATAATTTATAAATTGCTTTTATTACCTGAACCTTTCCAGTCTAGGTGGAAAAATGTCAGTATTGCTTGTTTTGTAACGGCATCAATATTTGTTTATTTTCTTACATGTAGATTAGTTGAGCAGGAATTGTAATATATCATTGATATTTAATGTACATCTTTATAATTTGGTAGTTTAAGTTTGATGAAAGCTTAATGTTTATTGTTTTTTTTTAGCTAACCTGGTTATGCCAGGGTGAGCTTTTACCATCACTTGGAATCAGTTGTCTGTCTTCTGTCCATAGTGAACTTTTTATTCAAAGATCTTCTCCTTTGAAACAACTGGGCCAATTAGAACCAAACTTGGTCATAATAGTCCTTGGGTGGTCCCCTTTAATAATTATATCCGGCAGGTCTGTACTTCATCCAAGATGGCCTCCAGCAGGGAACATAATTTTTAACATTGAAGCCAAATTAAACACATTCAAAGATCTTCTTCTCAGAAACTACCAGTCCAACAATATACAAACTTAATCACAATGGTCCTTAGATGGTCCCTTTCAAAAAAGGTGAAAGGCAGGTCCATACCTCATCCAAGATGGCCTCCAGCAGGGAACATAGTCTGAACATTAGACTCTGTGGTACAAATTTAAAGATCTTACTCTTAGAAACTACCAGTTGAATTATTGCCAAATTTAATCTCAATGGTCCTTAGATGGTCCCTTCCTAAATGGTATCTGACAGCTCAGTATCTCATCCAAGATGACCACCAGTGGGTAACATTGTTCTATTATTGGACCCTATTGATAAGACATTCAGTGATCTTCTTTCCAGAAATTATATGTCATATTATAAACAAACAAGTTTCAAGTTTTATTAATAAACTCTGACAGTCATTACACTGTAACAAGAGGCCTAACTCAGTCACAATGGTCCTTAGATGGTCATGTCCAAAAAAGGCATCCAGCAGGTCTGTACCTCATCCTAGATGGCTGCCAGGAGGGAACATAGTTTTAACATTGGATGCTATTGAAAAGACTTTCAAAGATGTCCTTCTCTGAAACTACTGGTCTAATAAGAACCAAACTTAGTCACAATGGTCCTTAGATGGTCCCTTCAAAAAAAGGTATCAGGTAGGTCCTTACTTCATCCAAAATGGCCTCCAGCAGGGCACATAGTTTTAAGATTGGACCCTATGGTAAACACATTCCAATTATAACCAAACATAGTCACAATGGTCCTTAGATGGTCCCTTTGGAAAAAGATATCAGGCAGGTCCATACCTCATCCAAGATGGCTGCCAGCAGGAAACATAGATTTAACATTGAATGCTATTGAAAAGACTTTTAAAGATCTTCTTCTCAGAAACTACTGGTCTAATAAGAACCAAACTTAGTCACAATGATCCTTATATGGTCCCATCTAAAATTCTCCGGCAAGTCCGTACCTCATCCAAGATTGCATCCAGTGGAAACATAGTAAATATACCAGTAATACAATTGGAACAAATCTTTGATCACAAAAGTCCTTGGTTGGCTCCTTTCAAAATTTGCATCTTGCATATCTGCATCCAATCTAAGTTTGCCTCTGCAGGGAATGTAGTTTAAACTCTCTACCCTATTGGAAATGCAAGTCATTCCTCTATGTCAGCCATGGTCTAGGTGAGACATACAGGCTCCTGAGGGCAGCTTTTTTATTTCTTAAATTTTTAAAGATAAAACTAGTTTGTTGTGTTGTACATGGGTAATTTGTACTTTTGATTATTCATTATCAGGGTACTGATTTTGTTTATAGATAAGAGTTCGTCTAGTCTTACCCAAAAAATAAAATCTTGCCTTATATGACCAAATTCTATCTAGTCTCTGTATATTGTTTATGGTATGAAAAATCAATGCAAGCCTAAATTTAATATTTCTCGGGCTTAAAGATTGAAAAGTTATGCACCAGGAAAAATTACCTTCAACATATAAAGAAGTTTATTTATTTTTATTCAGGCTATATTGTTTTTATTCACATTTGTTATTTTTAGATATCTTGCCTAAAGTAGATCTATGGGTGCTATGATATTCCACAGTTTAGTTAATGTTTCTATATTTTATTGTTATTTTATTTTGTTTTTGCAGGTGCTATTTATACCAAACTGTTTTCATGAGACTGTAAAAAGTTTGTATAAAGTTTTATGTTATGACAATGCCTGCATTATTCACGTCACCAGCTTTTGTTGCACTTTTAATTTTATGTTGTTCAACTTATGTTTTAGGTAACAGATCATTAAAAAATTCATACTTATCTTTTTTTGGAAGAATAGTAAAGTATCAGTTGAATAATCACCCATTTCTGATTAAGGTAGATGGATATATCAAATGTTTCTTCATAGATTTTTATACCCCATGTGATACCCTCAGTCATGTGTCTGTCCGTCCGTCTGTCCCCCGAAGGTTTCTGACTGATAACTTGTAAATGGAATAATAGTAGGTCTTCAAACTTGGCATGTAACTTGTTTACCACAAAACTCATGCCAAGTTCGATTTTGGGTTCAGAGGTCCAAGGGGTTCTGGAGTTATGCCCCTTGAAACTTTGAAATTTTGTGAATTTTAGGGTTTCCGACTGATAACTTGTGAACGAAATAATATATTGTCTTCAAACTTGGTATGTAACTTGTTAACCACAAAACTCAGTCCAAGTTCGATTTTGGGTCCAGAGGTCCAAGGAGTTCTGGAGTTATGCCCCTTGAAACTTTTGAAATTTTGTGAATTTTTAGGGTTTCTGACTGATAACTTGTGAATGAAATAATATATTGTCTTCAAACTTGGTATGTAACTTGTTTACCACAACACTCAGCCCAAATTCGATTTTTGGTTCAGAGGTCTAAGGAGTTCTGGAGTTATGCCATTTGAAATTTTGCAATTTTTAGGGTTTCCGACTGATAACTTGTGAATGAAATAACATTCTGTCTTCTAATTTGGTATGTAAGTTGTTTACCATAAAACACAGGTCAAGTATAATTTTGGCTTCAGAAGTACACAGGGATCTGGAGTTATTCTTTTTTAAACTTTGAAATTTTTTGAAATGTGGCGGGGTATCATGTAATGCTCTATTGCTATTTTTCCCATTTTCAAAGGAAAGGTTCCTTATTTTATTTACTTTGATATAAATTAACAATTATGGAGTCACCCTGATTGTTTTTAAAATAAATTGCATTAAAAGTATCAAATAGTTTTAAAGAATATTTAAAGAGAAACAGAAATTTTGTTGTTTTCTTTTTAACCAATCCATAGATTATTTTTTTTATCTGATTATCTCCCTTTTTGAAACATCCCTTTACAAATTTTTTTACTATGAAATTATCACACCACATCTAATTAGCAAAAATACTTTGATATCTGATTGATGGATGTCCTAGGTTTTAGCTGTCAGTGAAATAGTGTTGATATTTCATCATAGAAAAAATATTTGCCAATATTTGAAAAACAGATAACACCAAGTAAAGGAAAATCATAAATTCAAAATGGCAGAAGACTACTGATCTACAAGTATGAACTTGGTTATGCAATTTGTTTCATTTCATATATATATTCAAGCGCTTATAGAGTATGTCAGTGACTTTAAGGAAGCAGGTTCCAAAATGCTTGTTTATTCATTGAATGAATAAGATAAAGAAATTCTGATAATAAGTAACATAAAGAAATTATCTTTTGTTACTTATAAATAGCATTGAAAGGTTTAATTTTATTACTATAATAAATTTCATAACATTTGAAAGGTTTAACATGTATTTGCTTTAAAAGCATATTGTTTTATATACAACTAGTAAATCATCCGTTCTCTGATCATAAGAATAAGGGAATATCAGGGAATAACACTAACTTTATCATTTCAGTAGACGCAAGAACTACAATTCACATTGTGCGGTGATTTTACTGGCCAAAACAAGATTTAGCTTTGTGAAATTTTCGAAATGTCACTGGCTGAAAGAAGTAAAAATTTATGAACGTCCTTCCTAAAATTGACTGGCCTTTGGCAAGCATTGTCGGAAACCCAGGATCTGCCATGCTCTCGCTTTGCTACCACTTGCTGATGCTGGCAAGAGAATTTTTGTCAGTTTTGAACCCTGATTAAACAATTAAAATTTTGATTCTAACATTTTTGTATAAAACGATATATTTCATAAAAACTGAACTGCTAGGTACTTGTTATTCACCAAGAAGTATCCACTTTGTACGAGACTTATTCAGACTATGTTGTCAACAATACTGAAATAATCTCAATGTTAGGACAAAAAAAAAGAAGAAAATGTTCATGTTTTATAGAATGTTTTTGTTTTATAGGATGTATTTGCCAGTTTTTCAGTATTAAATATATGTATTGAATCAAATGTCAAACTGCAAAAAACAAAGTATTATAAAGATAACTTAAAAGGGTAATGTCAGCTATGCATTTCTACAACTGTGTTATTAAATAACAATAAATCAAAGTTTACATGTGTTTACCATATATAATGTAATTGTGTGTATGTAAATGTAGATAAAAATGTTTTCACTTATAAACAGAAGGTAGATTTAGTATAGTAATGTCAATTTAATAAGTTGTATGTTTATTGAGCTTAGTGGATTGTGAAATAATTATGTCTTATTGTTTTCATATTTGAACATCTCTAAATTTTATTTCTTTTTGTTTTGATATGTACAGAGAGATACAGATTTCAGAAACAGGCAATGACTTTAAGTTGACATCATAACTCTTAGTACCTATGAGATTATAACAAGACTTTGGAAAATGTTTTGTTAAGGATTGCATTAAATTTTGACATATCTAACTGAAAACCTGGTATCATTTTATAAGATTTTACCTGTTTTTTCTAAAAAAAAAAACAGCAATAATATATAGGTAAATAGGATTTTATTGTAGAACCTTTTTTAAATTTTTGTGGGTCTCAATACTACGCAGAGCCTTGATGTATCTCTTACAGTAGTGTTTTTGTTGATCTACAAATATAAGATTTACTAGAAATTCCTCATCTTGATATCATTATGTCTCCTTTGTGTTACATTTTATCATTTTCATACAATTTAAAGTTGTAAACACTTGAACAGCATTAATGCATTTTATGTTTTGTTATTTTGTTTAAAAATATTATTGCTGGTTGAAGTTTAATTAAAAAAACAATTTGTGAAGTTTTGAAAAAAATATGAATACGATGAAGCAAAACATTATTGGTCTTGAAACAGTTATTTAAAAAAAAAGTGTTTTGCAGTGGTAGTCAGTAGATAATATATGAAATCAAAATACAAAGTTAACATATTCATGTAAGCTGGAAAAAGTATAGGATATATCCCACTAAAAAATCAAAAACATATTTATGAATATCTGAAAAGATTGAAAACTGATACACGTAGTCATTGCCATAATGTCTTATTGAGATGAAATGCATAATTTACCAGCAATATTGAAAAAACATAAAACAGAAAAATTCTAAATGTGTTAAAAAAACTAATATATGATCAGATTCAGTTTTGCCCCTGTAAAGATTATGCAGTGGACAAAGTTCTTCTGTTTTCCTTTCCGTCTAATAAAGGGCAAGGTTCGGTAAGGGCCTTTATTGCCCCAATAATTTCCTCATTTTGGAAAATTTGTCAAAGCTTTATTGTCTGATCATTTTATTAAAGAATAATGGTTGCATTTACTATATTTGTGTTCATTTTGTAAAAGATACTATTTGGATCCTAGAAATAATGCCTAAAACATAGCCCAAAAAGGCAAAATTTTCAAAATTGTAGATTTTTTGGTCATTTTTATACGACCGCAAAAATTTTTGCGGTCGTATATTGGTATGGTGCTGTCGTCGTCGTCGTCGTTGTCGTCGTCGTTGTCGTCGTTGTCTGTAGACACTTTTGTTTTTAGTCAATAACTTTTGTTTAAGTTGACCAATCCTTATGAAATTTTAACACAATGTTCTTTGGCACAAAAGGAAGGCTTGACTTAGTTTTGGTCATTGTGGCCCCACCCGTTTTGAAAAAAGGGGCCAAAAAGGGTTAAATTTGATGTTTTAACATATTTGACTGTAGAATCTTTATTATTTATCGGATTTTGATGGGGTTTCTTTCAGTGTCTTCCTGAGGAAATTTCCAATCAGAAGTATGCTAGCGGATTTCGTGTGGCATGTACCGTTCACGAGATATATGGGGCCCAAAGGGGGCCAATTTCAAAAATTTAATTTTTTTATTTTTAGTCCAATTTTGATGCAGTTTTTTGCTGTTGATTCCTTATAAAAAATTAATATAGCGCTGCACCATTAGATTTTTGATAACTTTTTCCTTTTCCAATCTATGAGGGGCCAATGGGGCAAAAATTGAAAACATGCGGACTACCTAAAATTTTTATTTTTCATCCAATTTCAATGGGATTTTTTTCTTTTGATTCCTCTCATTGTAGGCTTTAAGTAATATGTCAACAGATTTGGCATAGCTCTTTCTGTTTCCGGGCTATTAGGGGTCAAAAGGGCCAAAATTGCAAT
>MJUU01030497.1:118164-128817 GCA_002080025.1 Modiolus philippinarum
CTGGACTTTGGGGGGGGGGGCTTTCCTCAGGGTATGGGGTGCCAAGTGGATTAAATGGAATGTTAAGTATAGTGGGTAGGTAAAGGGGGGAGGTAAAAAAAAGATGCATAGGACAGGAGGGGTGCTGTCATTTTTAGCTCACCTGGTCAAAGGCCATGTGAGCTTTTGCCATCACTCGGCGTCCGTCGTCTGTCCGTCCGTCCGTTAACTTTTATTCCAAGATCTTCTCCTCTGAAACTACTGGGCCAATACTAACCAAACTTAGCCTGAATCATCACCAGGGTATGCTCTTTCAACTTTGTGATTTTTATGTCCGTAGACCAAACAACATGGCCACCGTTACTAAAAATAGAACATAGGGATAAATTGCTGTTTTTTGCAAATTACTCGAAAACCATTACAGATATCAAAATTCTGACGTGGGTAAAAATGATCAGCATGATGAGATCTACCTGCCCTGCAATTTTGGAGAATATCCGTTTACCTGTCTTGGAGTTATTGCCCCTTTTCCGTAAATTTTTCAGTTTTTCGTTACTTCTGGTCTTATATATTGAAATTGATAGAAGATAGAAGTGAAGTTTGTGAACAAAAATGGTCAGCATAGTAAGACCTACATGTCCTGCAATTTTGAAGAAAATCTGACAACCCACATAGGAGTTATTGCCGCTTTTTCTTTGAATTTTCACAATTTTTGAACGTTTTTACTTCCATTTCAAAAACTGTTTGAGATAAAGGTTAAATGCGAATTGCAAAAGTGTTGAGGTTTTCCAGAACTACAATTTCTACATATGTCCAGCAGGATCGCATCTCATCCAAGATGGCCACCAGCGGGGAAGATAGTTTGACATAGGACCCTATGGGAAATGCATTCAAAGATCTTCTCCTCTGAAACCACTAAGCCATTAGGGACCAAATTTTGTCACAATAGTCCGTGGGTGGTCCCCTTTAAAGTTTGTGATTTTTGCATTTGTACCTCATCCAAAATGGCTGCCAGCGTGGAGCACAGTTTAACATAGGGACCCTATGGGAAATGCATTCAAATGTCTTCTCTTCTGAACCCACTGAGCCAATTGGAACCAAACTTGGTTACAATAGTCTTTAGATGTTTTCCTTCAAAGTTTGTGATTTTTATGTTCATACCTCATTCAAGATGGCCGCCAGCAAGGAACATAGTTTAACATAGGGACCCTATGGGAAATGCATCCAAAGATCTTCTACTCTGAAACTACCAAGCCAAATTGAACCAAACTTGGTCACAATAGTCCTTGGTTGGTCCCCTTTAAAGTATGTGATTTTTACGTTCTTACCTCACCCAAGATGGCCGCCAGCGTGGAACATAGTTTAATATAGGGACTCTTATGGGAAATGCATCCAAAAGTCTTCTCCTCTGAACCTACTGAGCCAATTGGAACCAAACTTGGTTACAATTGTCTTTGGGTGATCCCTTCCAAAGTTTGTGATTTTTAGTTTGTACCTCATCCAAGAATGAAAATGTAACATCTGCTGAACTGATTTATAGTATGAATGGGTGGTCTATAGGTGACAATGAATAAAACCAGTGACCAGGTGAGCGACACAGGCTCATGTGAGCCTCTAGTTTTCATTATTGTTGTTTCTCTTTGTCTGGTTAGTGGTACATGCGCTGGGGGTATATATTTTATGTGCCGGACTTCCAGTTTAATATTCAGATGCATTTTCTATATTAAAGCTTAATTGTGTTACATAGTAAAATAATTAAAACAACCACACAGTTTAACTTATGTGTATCACTTACAAGATGCTGACAGATTCACTTAGTAAAACAAATAACAATTAAACAACCACATAGTTTAACTTACATGTATGTGTATCACATACAAGATGCTGACAGATAATACATACAACTATTTGACAGATAATACAGTAGGTCACTGCACTTAAAAATGTAAAATGAAAAATAACAATATATGGTTTATTGAAAATGGCTGAAATAGTGGCACATGGATATTGTATGGAGAAATTTACATGAGAAAAATTAAATTGCACTCAAAATATAAATGTAAATTCAAACAGCATGCTTTCATTGTTCTTCATCTTTAAGTCACCTAATAGAAGTCAGTTATATCATAATACATTTATGACTATCTTATTCAACAAAAACCATAAGTGGAATAAATTATAAAAATGAAAAAAAAATACAATTTTAACTTATTTTTATTGAAAATACATGTAAAATGCATTGCATATTTTGTAATATAATAAATCATCTCCTAGTTTATTCTATATTGAGCTTTTTTTTCTTTCCTTCAGATCAACCAGTGGCCTCATCAGATCAACCACTTGCCTTATCAGATCAGCTCGTTCCACTTGCCTCGTCAAACCAACCTGTTGCACTTTCCTCAACAGATCAACCAGTTCATCTTGCCTCAAAGATCAAAACCTTGCTCATCCACCAAAGGCCTTGTCACAGTCAGTAGAAGCTTCCGCTGCATCACAACATGATACTACTCTTTTGATAAACGTAAAACAGAAGGCGTCAACATCAAGAACCGATGATGATCATGGATACATTTCAAACAAAAGAAACGAATCTGATATGATGGTCGAAATATCAGCTTGTTTTCCAGAGAATGAAGTAAAATTATTACACAATCATCAAATTTGTAGAGAGGGAGGATGCATAAACATCAGTCAAAGGGAAAGAGAACAGTTTAAGGGGTGTAAAGACAAATTTCAGCACAAATGGATATCTGAAGAAATGTCATTTTGTACATCAACTGGGTTTTTGTGGCCAGTGTATGAAGAAGGAAAAGGGGTGTTTTGTTTAATCTGTAAAAACACAACATATTTACATCTGGCCTTAACCATTATATAAGAGGTGCTAAGAGATACAAACGACAAGCAGTTGAAAATCACGCAAAGTCGGCAAATCATTGTAGTGGAATCATCATTGAGATGATTAATCGAGTGTCTGTTTTTCACCAAGAACATGAAGAAAGACAGAAAGTTGGGGAAGATGTTGTCAGCAAAGCATTTATGGCCGCATATTGGATAATGAAAGAAGAAATATCAAACTGTAAACTAATTTCATTGCTGTCATTGGCTCAAAAACTTGGACTGGACTCACTTAAGTATTTTAATCATAGAAGTCAAGGCTCTTTGCAAGAAATTTACTTAACAATAGGAGATAATTTATGAACAAATATAACCAATGAAGTAAATAGCTCAAATGCATACAGTGTCCTGGTAGATGAAGTTACCGACATTTCTGTTAAAACCCAAATGGTTACTTTTGTCCAATATACAAATATGTCTGCAGAGCCTACTGTCAAGTTCCTTGGTGTTGCTGATGTCTTGGAAGAATCTGTTTCAGCCAACAGTGAGACATTGCATAAGGTTTTGAAGAAAACCCTTTAAAGATCTGAGAGATAATTTGCTAGCAGGTATAGTAACGGATGGAGCTAGCACAATGACTGGGAAGAAAAATTGTCTAGCTGCCAGAATAAAAGAAGAACATCCGACAGTCATATCGCCATAGACTGGCTCTTGCCTGTACGGATTCCAACAAAGATGTAGTCTTTATTAAAGATATATCAGACATTCTTAGATGTCTGTGGAAGTTTTTTGAAGTCTCTCCTAAAAGATCTGCTACACTCGCAAAGATTCAGATTGAAATCGCAAAGTGTTATACGAAAAAACTTCCAAAATCATCAAGAGTAGTAATAGTCCGCAAAGTGAAAAAGGCTTGTATGACAAGGTGGCTTTCATTTGATGAAGCAGTCAGAGGATTCCAAAATGATATGATTGCTATTTTGCAGTGTTTGAAAACAGTACAGACAGATTGTACTGCTATAGGGCTGCTTAAAAAAATTAATAATGTGCGTTTCATCAGTGGATTATATATATTATCAGAAGTCTTGCCAATACTAGCCAAGTTGAGTAGAACATTCCAGAAAAGTACAATTAATTACATGTGCATACAGCCAACCATTGAGAAAGTCAAAGAAGAACTTAATGATATAGCAAATAATGGGTCAATTGTACAGAAATTTTCGGAAGATCTTGGTATTGATGGAAAATTTGCACAGCTTGAACTGAAATCAACAGAACACCAACTAACCAACATGGACAATCTCATGAAGAAATATGTTAAGGCTCTATCAGAGAATATTGACGACAGATTTGCTCCACTTCTAACAGCATTTTCCCTGTTTGACCCTTTTCTAATTCCTGAAAAAGATGATTTGCAATTCAAGACCTACGGTGCACAGAAGCTCAATACGCTATCAGAGTATATCTATCCTGATGATGAGCAGTCAGACGATGAGCTATGTGCTGAATGGGGTAATTTTAAGTACCATCTAGTTAAAATGAAATCTGAAGTAGAGTCATGCAAGGAGAAAATTAAAGGGAATCCAACAGAGATTGTCCAACAAAACATTCTGAAATTAAGAACACAACAGGGATTTGTATTTCCAAAACTTGCTCACATATCTGCTATTATATTGTCTTTGCCTGTCAGCAATGCATGGCCTGAACGTGGAGCATCTGCCTTGAAAAGAATTAAAACCAGACTACGTAACAGAATAAGTAACAAAATGCTAGCATCACTAATGCAGGTTTCCATAAATGGACCTTCAGTTGAAGAAGCAGACAAACAAATCAGTGAATGTGTTGCAGCTTGGTACCAATACAAATCTCGAAGGAAAACACATTCGGAAACAAAAACAACCACCAAGAATCAAATCAACAATAGCGAACCTAAAGTCGTGACTGCTGATGCAAGCACCCAGGCTGAAATTTACGTGGAAGACATAGAGGATGATGTGTCTGAGATCCGAGAAAAGATGAACAGTATTTTATGCATGCTAAAATTGCCAGAATTCAAGGAAAATGAAGAATCAAATGACAGAGACAGTGATTGGGAAAATGAAGATGAATATGACTTTGAATAGACAATATATCTTGACTAGTTCTAAAATTTATTCAAAAACATAAAACAAATATTGGGTTCAAGTTACTTTAGCAAAATATCATGAGGTCATTAACAAAATGTGAGGATGACCGAGTCAACAAAACACAAAGCAATGAAAATCAATTGGATATGGATAAATGTACATCAGACAAAATCCTTGATTACACCTGCATGATTTGAGCGACACTTTTATTGTCATTCTTCATCTTGAAGTCACCATGTATTGTTCATTTCTATACATGCAAAACTGAAACTCTCTTCACATTTCTCTCATTTCATTTTAGTCAGTGGAGGTTTACATTTTTGGTCATGACGTTCTTAAGTGAATTGATGGTCTGTTGTTAAATTTTTCCTTCATTGTTGATGTTTCCTGATATCTTTCATTCTTCAAATTACAAATGCTGACACGGGATGACAGTAAATTCTCACAATGATCCAGAATAGAAAACTATTCTTGTATGGGAAACCAATCTAGGGAGGAAATACTATCATATTATAGGATATACCATGGATAATCTTATTGCAGAAGATCCAGCAATAAAAGAAGGGTTAACATTTCTGCGTAAATCTTGAAAATATACAGATAAAATCATAATGAGCTACCCTGAAAAAAGTAAGACAAAATATGGATGATGTGTAAAATTTTACTTTATTTATTAACTTTACCCCCACAAATGTATGATTTGAAAGTTGAAATTAACTGCCAGGAGAGTGTCAGAATGCAGGATTTGGCTTCATTTACTCCAGAGCTTATTGGGCCTTGAGCGGCCCCCAGACCCCCGGCCGTAACAGGCACCGAGCTTCGCTCGACGCACGATCGGCTTTGCCGACCGCTTTATCAATAGCCGCTTCAAATTTAAAATTCACCTGTTCAAAAATAATTTAATGAAAAGCTATGTTCTGCCATGTTTTTGTCATATCGGAAGGAAATGAGCAAAATTATTGTAAAGGACTTACCATACAACTTTCCTGTAAAGTTTGGTTGAATCTGCTTTGGGGGCGGTCATAGGAGAGGACCAATGTTAACTATGTTCTGCGCTGGCGGCCATGTGTTGATCTAATTGGAATGAAATGAGCAATCCTTATAAATGCCCTATGCTATGATTACAGTACAGTTAATTTAAATTTCTTATAATTATTTCTGAGCAGATGATGGAAATGTTTTGCACAGGGTCCAATGTTAAACCAAGACTTGTTTTTTTGTCGAACCAGAACAACATAATTTCTGTAAAGACCCTTCCATGTGTCATTAAAGTCCAGTTAAATTAAATTTGCTTCAATAGTTTCAGATCTGTAAAGGTCCTCCCATACATCATTCCAAGTTTTGTGGAATTTGCTTCAGTTAATTCAGAGGAGTTGATGTTTTGGGGTTATAAGAAATTTTCCGAACAGAGTTGTCAAGAACCGAAGTCCAGGAGACAAAAAGACAAATCAGATGGAAGCCACTGTAAAGTTATCAACTGCAATGGTTCTGACTTGGTAAAGGCATTTCATAAGAAATGGTGGATTAACCTATTCAATGGCGCGCCAAACATCCCCTTCTACTGTGGTCGTGTCCGGTAGCAACTCAACAGCAATTGCTATGGAAAGGTCAAAGACAGTTAAAAAACTATCATCCAAGTATTAAGTAAAAATAATCTTGAATCATAGTTCGGACAGATACTTCAAACATGATTTTCCACAAAGGACTGTTCAGAACTTTTAATGCCCCCAGATCTTCAGATCGGGGCATATTGTTTTTGCCTTGTCTGCCTGTCTGGCTGTCTGTCTATCCGTCTGTGTGTATGTATGTCTGTCTGTCTGTCTCTCCTTAACTTTAACCTGGCTCATAACTTTTAAACCAGATGTGATAGGACCTTCATATTTGGTATGTGTATTGATCATGTGAAGCTGAACACAATTATGCAAATTTCACTAAGGTCAGGTCAAAGGTCACAGGTCAAAAGGTCAAAATCTAGATTTTGCTATAACTTGTTCATTGCAATTAATAGAGGCTTGATATTATACATGTGAATAAATCTAATAATGCTTAATACAAATCTACAATTGGGTCAGGTCAAAGGTCAAGGTCACTTAATGCAAATTTGAAAACTTTAACATTCCCTATATCTTTTCAACCAGATGGGATGAGACCTTCATATTTAGCCTGTATATTGGTCATATGAAGCTGAACAGCATTATGCAAATTTTACTAAGGTCAGGTCAAAGGTCAAGGTCACTGAGGTCAAGAGGTCAATGCATAGATTTTGTTGTAGCTCGTTAATTACAATTGCTAGAGGCTTAATATTCCAAATGTGAATAGGTCTAATGAATCTTAGTACAAATCAATAAAAAAAAGTTCTTTCAGGTCAAAGGTCAAGGTCACCGAGTTCAAATTTGAAAACTTTTAACATTGCCTATACCTTTCCAACCAGATGTGATAGGACCTGAATATTTGGCCTGTATATTGGTTATATGAAGCTGAACAGTATTATTCAGATTTCACTTAGGTCAGGTCAAAGGTCAAGGTCATAGAGGTCAAAAGGTCAAAATATTGATTTTGCTGTAGCCCATAAATTAAAATTGCTAGAGGCTTGAAATTCTATATGTGAATAGATCTAACAGAGTTTAGTACAAATCCCCCTAAAAATTAGCTCAGTTCAAAGGTCAAGGTCACTGAGTGAAAATTTGAAAACTTTAATATTGCCTTTATCTTTTCAACCAGATGTGAAAGGACCTTCATATAAAGCTGAACACCATCATGCAAATTTCATTAAGGTCAAGGTCAAAAGGTCAAAATATAGATTTTGCTTTTAGCTCGTTAATTACTATTGCAAGAGGTTTGACATTCTATATCTGAATAGATCTAATGGAACTAAGTACAAATGTCTACTTAACCTTTAATTCTAGTGATTGCAATTTTAGCAAGTTTGTATTGTAGACATGGTTGCTACCGGGGCATAGTGTTTCACAAACACATCTTGTTTAATGATCGTATGAGGTGGGATTTTTTGAAGCATTGATTGATAAGGCGGTCACAGAGATAGCTATGTCTGATAAGAAAGTCTATAATTTGTGCTAGCTCTTGTGTAACTAATCAACCAGAAAATATACACTCCGTAAGCAGGAGACATTTGAGCTAGCTCTTGCGTAACGAATCAACCAGAAAATATACACTCCGTAAGTAGGAGAAAATGGTGTTTCCCAAATAGGGTCCTATACAGTCGGTTTAAAATGTTGAT
Organism: Modiolus philippinarum; assembly: GCA_002080025.1. Lineage (NCBI taxonomy): Eukaryota > Metazoa > Mollusca > Bivalvia > Mytilida > Modiolidae > Modiolus > Modiolus philippinarum. The sequence continues at coordinate 126,340 of MJUU01030497.1, forward strand.
TACATCTACCATATGCACATTTTCTATGGTATTTTGATATTAATCCATCGAATTGATTACGTAATGGTTGTATACAATTCTAGTCATCAAATAAATGTCAAGGCCGTAATAGTATTACCTTTCCATACTTTCCTATTTTCCTGTTTTTTTTCCAATATGACCGGGATGTCATTAGAAACCACTTATCATTTTTCACTTCAGGGGCGGGCGAGACATATATTAGGGTCTACACTTGTTTCGTTCCTCCAATATTGCAAGTTGGAAGTTCAACCCAGGCAGACAAGACATGTATTAGGATCTTATACTCAATTTAATGAAATAGAGAGGGATAACTTGAATCTCCTACAGTGGCTGAAAATTACAATGACATGCTACAATCTGCCATTGAACATCACAGGAAAAACACAAAATCGCAACAAAAAAAAAAAACAAATGTGAAACAACGTTAAGAACTCGGGACAGCCAGACTTGGTACCAGCACTAGGAAATCAAGTGGTAAAGTTAAACCGGTTTATTGGTTCCCGATCCTCCCCATGAGAATGAATATTAAAAGGCTTCTTTCCCTGAATAGCTTAAGCGTTTAGAAGTGTTTGAATGTTTGGCTCTTATTGTATGATTGGCTGGCCCGATGAAGTTATTCATATCATACATGGACAATGTACATTATATCTCAATAGACTGGATGCTGATCATTGCCATCATAGACACTAATCCATCAGTGCATTTGGGACTTTGGTTATGTTTCTACCTCATCCAATATGGCTGCGAACAAGGAACAGTTTAACGTATGACCTTTAGGGAATTGCATTCAGAGACATTCTCCTTTGAAACAACTTGAACAATATTAATTCAATTTGATCATAATGATCATTGAGTGGTATTCTTTATATTTATATTTTTCACTACCTCGTCCAAGATAGCTGCCATTTTTAGCTCACCTGGCCTAAACGGCCATGTGAGCTATTGCCATCACTATGCGTCCGTCGTCCGTCCGTCCGTCAACAATTTCAAACATCTTCTCCTCTGAAACCGCTGAGCCAAATTAAACCAAACTTGGCCTGAATCATCATCAGGGTATGGCTTCTCAAACTGATGTTCAGTTTGTCCCTCTGTTGAACAACATGGCCGCCATTGCTAAAAATAGAACATAGGGGATAAATTAGAGTTTTTGGCTAATAACTCGAAAACCGTTACAGATATAAAAAATCTGACATGGGTAAAAATAATCAGCATGATGAGATCTATCCACTGTGCAATTTTGAAGAAAATCTGAAACCCATCTTGGAGTTAGCCCTTTTTCCGTTAAATTTTCAAAATTTTTGCATTTTTTATTTTTTATTTCAAAAAGTGTAACAGATAGAGGTCAAGTGTAAAATGCAAAAATGTTCAGCATATCAAGATCTACCCACCCTGAAATTTTGAAGAAAATCCATAAACCCTTGTAGGAGTTATTGCCCTTTTTTCACCGAATTTTTAAAATTTTCGTATTTTTCATCTTTTATTTCCAAAACTATAGAAGATGAAGGTAAAGTGTAAATTGATGAAATGTTTTCCATGTTGTGGCGACTTTAAAACTGATGTTGAAAATTGTTCCTTGACCGCCATTTTCAAAATGGCCGCCTAAAAAGGCGGGAAAATTCAACATTGTCCGATTTCAATGAAATTTGGTTTCCAAATAGATATTGATGTTGCGACTTCAAAACGGGTGTTGAAAATTGTTTGTTAAGTGTTGACCGCCATTTTCAAAATGGCCGCAAAAAAGCGGGAAAATTCAACATTGTCCGATTTCAATGAAATTTGGTTTCCAAATAGATATTGATGTTGCAACTTCAAAACCCGTATTGAAAATTGTTTGTTGACTGCCATTTTGAAAATGGCCGCCAAAAAAGGCGGGAAAATTCAACATTGTCCGATTTCAATGAAATTTGGTTTCCAAATAGATATTGATGTTGCGACTTCAAAACCGGTATTGATAATTGTTTGTTGACCGCCATTTTCAAAATGTCCGCCAAAAAAGGCGGGAAAATTCAACATTGTCCGATTTCAATGAAATTTGGTTCCCAAATAGATATTGATGTTGCGACTTCAAAACTGGGGTTGAAAATTGTTCGTTGACCGCTATTTTCAAAATGGCCGTCAAAATAGACGGGAAAATTCAACATTGTCCGATTTCAATGACATTTGGTTTCCAAATTGGTCTTGATGTCGTAACTTCAAAACCTTCGTTAAAAATTGTTCGTTGACTGCCATTTTTAAAATGGATGCCAAAAAAGGCGGGAAAATTCAACATTGTCCGATTTCAATGAAATTTGATTTCCAAGTGGATATTGATGTTGCGACTTCAAAACCAATGTTGAAAATTGTTTGTTGACTGCCATTTTCAAAATGACGTCTTGACTTCAAAACTGGTGTCGAAAGTGGTCCTTAGCAAGAACGTTTTTGTCAAATAAGCCCAACAAAGAAATATAGTAAAACATG
>MJUU01030498.1:5362-17357 GCA_002080025.1 Modiolus philippinarum
GGGGGGGGGGGCTATGGTTTTTTTCTAAAAAAATAATCTGGAGCCCATTTTATGTGAAAAAAATATTTTGGCTGCCAAAATGATGAAAAAAAATTTCCTGATGGAGGCTTTCTGCCCCCAAAAATAATGTTAATTTTGAAAAAAATATTTTGTTGATACACGTGAAAAAAATAAATAAATTGTTTCGCGCGAAGCGCAAAAAAAAATTTCTGTCCAGAAAAAAAACCATGACCTCCCCCCCTTCAGGTTAAATGGTCGGTCCCTTAACCTTCATCTTCTATAGTTTTGGAAATAAAAGACCAAAAATATGAAATTTTTTAAAATTCTGTGAAAAAAGGGCAATAACTCCTACAAGGGTTTTGGATTTTCTTCAAAATTTCAGGGTTTGTAGATCTTCATATGCTGAACCTTTTTGCAATTACACTTGACCTCTATCTGTTAAACTTTTTGAAATAAAAAATAAGAAATGCACAAATTTTTAAAATTTTACAGAAAAAGGTCAATAACTCCAAGACGGGTTTTCGGATTTTCATCAAAATTGCAGGACAGGTAGATCTTGCTATGCTGATCACTTTCACTCCCGTCAGATTTTTGATATCTGTAATGGTTTTCGAGTTATTTGTCCAAAAAATGCAATTTACCCCCTATGTTCTAGTTTTAGCCATGGCAGCCATGTTGTTTGACCAGCCGACTAATGGAACACAATTTTGAGAAGCCATACCCTGGTGATGATTCAAGTGAAGTTTGGTTACATTTGGCCCAGCGGTTTCAGAGGAGAAGATTTTTGAAATTTTGAAATTTGTGACAGACAGGTGAGCTAAAAACACAACATTCAAAACCAAGGCAATCATTTACTGAATGGATTTTGTGAGTAATGCGTCTTTTATTTTATAAAAATATAGCATGGCAATGAGTTTAATACATGGATTTATATACCTGACTAGTGCAAATTGACCAAGGACACAGTCCAAGGTCAATATACTCTTATAAGGTCTAGAAATCTATGTATTGACCTAACATGACATATATAATTATTTTATTATTTTATGACATTTTTCTTGTTTAAATTATCACAAAACATTCTGTGTGTTAGCAAACAAAATTTGCTTAAACCTAACATTTCCAAATATAGAATGTCATGTACTATTCAAGGAAATAAGAGGTTTACACCATATTTATAAAACATGTGATGTCAAATGAACCAATCACATGTCAAAAATACAAAATGTAGTATCATAAAATAATAACACATAATAATTAGTAAGTAAGTAAGTAAGTAAGTAAATGCTTTATTTATAGAGGGTAAATTATTCTTTGTTATATCAAAATTGCTTATTGTATGTTTCAAGTAGTGATTATGTAATGTTTACTTCAATTTGCCCTCTCTTAATAATCACCCCTTTTAGGCAAATGCAACACCCCGGGGTGTTTATTGGACATAATATAGTGTATTGAGCATTTTACCAGAAGCAATTGTACAGTATTGGAAACTACAGTGAATTTGGTTCCTCACAATAGTAAAATTGTCTCCTTCCCTGCCAGTTCTAAACCATTTAAATTAATTCAATGTACCCTCACACAAGTCTGACCAGCCATTAACAGAGACTTTTATAACTACTTTTTAACATCAAAGAACTGATGACCAACATTATAAACAATGAATAAAAGTCTCAGATATATATTATAAATGATATATATAAGTAGATACAGGGCAAATTGAACCCCAATGAACTTCATTTTTTATGAAGTATGCAGAGTAATTGTTTATTGCATTGTATTTTGAAGCATTACTTTTGTTGTCACAAGCTGTGATGCATAGTTTAAACTCTGGAAGTTGAGTAAGCTCAGTCACCCAAATCTAGCAAAATTTTTGAAAGCTATCAGGACAGCATTTTTGGCTGCTATAAAAAAACATAGGTAATCAACAATTACAAAGCACCTCGTTATGGCATATTGTCACAGTAATAATATTTTATCTGGATGTTGACCTACCAGCAGAGTTCCATGCATAAACAAGGTCACATGATCCTACCATGTAAAGTGACTGTGATCTGAACTTGTCCGAAAACTTGAATGTAAATATGACCTAATTTTGCCTGGATGCTGATCTATCATCAGAGATGCATGCATATGCAAGGTTAGATGATCTTACTATCTATAGTGACTGAGATCTGAACTTGTCGGAGAACTTGAATGTAAATCAATCAAGCGTAAAATACAGTGAAATCTCTCTAAGCGAACCCCTCTGGGACTGAATATTTTGTTCCGTTTAGACAGGTGTTCATTTACACAGGTTCAAAATATATAGAAATTGATAGAAAGGGTCTTCACATTGTGTTCAGTTTAGACAGGTTTTCGGTTTAGTCAGGGTTTGGTTTAGACAGGTTTCACTGAATAGGTCAAAGTGACCTAATTTCGCCCAGATACTGATCTACCATCAGAGTTGCATGCATATTCAAGGTTACATGATCCTACTATGTATAGTGACTGAGATCTTAACTTGTCTGAAAACTTGAATGTAAATCAATCAAGTATAAAATATAAGTCAGCGAGACCCAATAAAGCTGTCAGTCAACCCAAGATGCACCTGCATGCAAAGTTTGATGACCCTACCATGAATAGTTGCTGAGATATATGCCCAAATGTGGATGTAGACATAGATGCGGACTCCAGGGTACTCCATTTATCCCCCTCAACTTCATTTAGGCGAACTTAAACTTTTATTCTCATCCAAATCTTTGGGATAAATGGGGCAGGCTGGCAGATTTTATTTTTATTATTTGTAATATTTAGTTAACATCTCTTGGAAATTTAAAATAATATGCCAAAAATGAACTAGAGAATGTGTCTATAAGACACGGATGCCCCGCCGACAAATTTTTCATAATAGATAGCCCAAGTCAATCGGGCATAAAAATTAGTTCCCAGTCGCTGAATCATGAGGAATTACCTTTGCAGATGATTGTTCAATAAACTTTTGTTGAATAATGGGGAAAAAAATACCATACTAAAGGCTTTTAAACATTAAATATTGGTCAAGTTATAAAATTATCCATGAATTATGTAGTATTCACCACTTAAACATCTAGCTGTTTGAAATGGGCCTAATGCAAAAATTTAACAAAGTCATTCAAGCAGAAAATAAACCAAAGGTCACTAAAGCAAAAAAAAATTAGGTCAAATTGGCCTTGATTTGGATAGTACTCATCAAATTGATTTATTTTGATGCAACAACAATGGGATAGCATGTTAAGTCGATGAGAAACGGACTTAAATGCAAAATTTAACAAAAGTCACTCAAGCATAAAATATAGGTCAAAGCAACCTAATTATCAATTATTTGGGTGGTACTCATCAAGGCAATCAATTTAATGAAACATCATTCTGGTATAATGTGTAGTTGTTGAGAAATGGACTTCAATTGTACAAAAATTTAACAATATAGGTCAAAGCCACCTAACTGTCAATGTTTTGGGTAGTACTCATCAAGGCAATTAATTTGATGAAACATATTGTTATAATGCATAGTTGTTGAGAAATGGACTTTAACGCAAAATTTAACCAAAGTCACTCAAGCATAAAATATAGGTCTAAGCCACCTAACTGTCAATGTTTTGGGTAGTACTCATCAAGGCAATTAATTTGATGAAACATCATATTGTTATAATGCATAGTTGTTGAGAAATGGACTTTAACGCAAAATTTAACCAAAAGTCATTCAAGCGTAAAATATAGGTCAAAGCCAACTTACTGTCAATGTTTTGGGTAGTACTCATCAAGGCAATTAATTTGATGAAACATCATATTGTTATAATGCGTAGTTGTTCAGAAATGGACTTTAACGCAAAATTTAACCAAAGTCACTCAAGCGTAAAATGTAGGTCATGGATCCCTAATGGTTGGTGAATTTGTTAGTACTAAGGCCATGTAAAATTAATTATCTGGTTCTCAGATACCGCCGCATGGGCAAAAACCTGGCCGCTGACTCGTATTTATTGCCCCCAAAAAATAAATACAACGGTAACAAAATCCGCGTTCAAATTTTCCTGCTTTTTCACTTGAATTGATCAAAGAGAGACAACTCAAATTTCATTCGAAGCTCTCTTGAATTTTCCTTTTCTTTGAAGAAATCGCTACTTCCGGTTTATATTCCGAATGGTTTTGTCAACAACAAAATGAAAGTTGATTTCGCTGACAATTTTGATGGGTTTTCGTGCGTTAACCCATCGTTTATTGTGAATTTGGCGGATTAAACAACCGTAAAGGAAATTATGAAAAGGGAGTATGGCGAGTCTGCCTGAAATACCAGAAAACAGAGATCCTTTAATGCACAAGAATGTTTTGAACTCCAGTTTGAGAAGGGTCTCTCGAGATCTTGTTCTGAACTCGAGGGAAAAAAAGAATCTGTCATTGCATTCACTGGAAGGGGATCCCACTATCATTTTGCTCATTGGAAGAATTTATTTTTGTGACTTCCTTGATAGATTTACCTCTATCTAAATGGTCAGTGTATTTTGACTGTAATCCTTCCACTTGTACTGCTGTCACCAACTTGTGACCAAGTAAATAATACAAATACACCTTATTTACCGGATCCCATTGGATCTAATCAAGGTTCATCAATTACTCCCCTGTCTATAAGGGAGTCTTACTCAATTTTCTCCAGGAATTTCTTTCAGGTGACATATCCTGGTGAGGTATATATTGGATCTGTCTTTTCTTTACCTGTTTCATGTCTTTGATGATTCCAGTTTGATTTGATTCAAGATTCATGATGCATACTCTATTTATGGTATGATCAATATACATTTTTCGTTTCTGTGTGGTACTTATGTGATGTAGGGACTATACATATATTGTCCTTGTGTAATGTCTTTACTATTTGTGTTTTTCATTGTCTTTGGAGTATTATTTTTTTACTTATGGTTTTGTTCTCTCTTACCTTTATATACTTTATCATATTTTAATATTTATTCATAAAAGCTAAAAAGTTAACGATGGAGTATGGATGAGCATACAAAATAAATACATAAATTAAATACCCTCCCTCCCTCACCATTTTTTTGAAAGTCATTATCTGAGAACCAGATAATTAATTTTACATGGCCTAATCAAGGTGCAAGTACTAATGTAATATTATCAAAATACCACAATATATGGACCTAAATGCAAAACTTAACATCGGGACGTATGGACGTACGGACAAGGGTAAATCTATATGCCCCTTCCCACTTCGTGACGGGGAATAAAAAAAATTTGGGCCTAGTAAAAAATTTGGGCTGGTGGGGATGAAAATCTCAGAATTTAATATTATAACTTTTACCTACAACATGTTTTCCTGCAAGTGTTTCTGCTCCATACTCAGTGACAACAACAGGTTTATTGTAATGTTTGAACAGGTTACCTAGGACAGCTGGTACCTGATATTGTATGGTTTCTGTGTAACCAGTATCTTGATACCAGGCAAAGTAGATGTTTATACATACTATGTCAACAATATTCATCTGAAAATATACATATAATATTCATCTGAAAATATACATACAATATTCATCTGAAAATATACATACAATGTTAGTATTATTCATCTGAAAGTATACACACAATTTCAGCTATATGTATATTTATCATCAAATATACACAAAATGTCAACATTATTCATTTGAAAATATCTACACAATAATGTAAGCATTATATATATGAAAATATACACACAATGTCAACATTATTCATCTGAAAATATATACACAATGTCAGCATTATTCATCTGAAAATATACAAATAATGTCAATATTATCTATCTGTAAATATACACATAATGTCAACATTATTCATCTGAAAATATATACACAATGTCAACAATATTCATCTGAAAATATCTACACAATGTTGGCATTATTTATCTGAAAATATACACACAATATCTGAAAATATTTACACAATGTCAGCATTATAAAAATAATGTAAACATTATTCATCTGAAAATATACAAACAATGTCAATATTATTCATCTGAAAATATATACACAATGTCAGCATTATTCATCTGAAAATATACACAAAATGTCAGCATTATTCATCTGAAAATATATACACAATGTCAGCATTATTCATCTGCAAATATAAAAACAATGTTGACATTATTCATCTGAAAATATACACACAATGTTAGCATTATTTATCTGAAAATATATACACAACGTCAACAATATTCATGTGAAACATTCATTTTGCAATTAAATTCTGACACAACATATATACATAGTATAAGGGACATTCCACACTTTTCTTGACATGAAATTCAAGGGTTTTCAGGACATTACTTAGTTTTTGGAAAATGCAGATGAGGATCAAGCTTCAGGCAAAATTTTCAACTAAAGTGTAATGTATTAAACCAAAATCCATCAAATATATATTATCTCTTGACTAATTATCTTCTGATTGTTGAAATGGCCATAAGCAGAATCAAATTTTACAGTAACTTTGGTATTTGGTGATTTGCTGCTGGACTATTTAAGCTTGGGGTATTCACCAACCCAGTAGTCAGTATCTTGGTGATGGTCTGAAAACTTATTTTATTCAAGCTTGCAAAATCTTAATTTTCAAAAGTGTTGAAAGTCCCTGGGCAAAGCTTGGTCTTCAGCTGATTTGGCTCTTCTTTAAAACCCTATTGGTCGATATTCTCTATTATCTTTTGCATATCTTTAGTTCATGGCCTTCTAAATACTTTAATTTGATACACATAAAAGTGCCATCTGCAGAAACAAAATTTAAAATAACTTCAGTACTTAAGTTATGACAACAGTTGAGATGGAAATGCCATCACCCTTATATATTGCAAAAGGCATGCATTATATAACCATAGTGAAATGCAAGGATTACAAACTCAGAAAACATATTACCCTAATAAAGTCTCAGGTAACATGCATGCACAGTTTTTTTTTGTGTAAATCCACCTCCACTGTGCTATTTCATATATTTATAAAACATATATGTAAGGACTGGCATATAGCATTTCTTTCAGTTTCAAAAAGGGGCCTGGGTGGCCAAGTGGTTAAGGTAGTTCTACTACCTATACAACCACTGTAGTCTATCACCACTGCAGTGTAAGTAGTGCCGCACTTTGTACATTACAAAAAAGGGTGCACTCGCCTTACAATTGTAAGTGATAAGGTATGTCAGATACCTGCTCAAGGTCGGCGGTTCTCTCCGGGTACGCCAGCTTCCTCCATCATTAAAACTGACCGTCATGATATAGCTGAAATACTGCTGAAAGTGATGTTAAACCAATATCAATTAATCAATCAATCAATCAATTCAAAAAATGGTCAGATACAGGAAATCCCTTCCACATTCCGACACTTCTAACTTAAGCATTCAATGTCTGCATGTGTCCTGATCACAAATACTCTAAAGGGAGGTATATATTGGGAAAATAAACAAACCGGAAAATGCTAATAAGTAAAAACATTTACAGAGGCGATAAGGAAAGAAATTCCAAAAATTTATATTTTAGAATTACAAAGTCATAAAAAAATCAATTAAATTTTTAGAACAATGATAATCTTCAAGACATATTTGGTTTGGTCATATGACATTTTTGGGTTTAAAAGTGTCTGTAAACAAAAGAATCACATACTGTGAAAGTACTATTGTTCGTGGGGTTCCAATTTTCGTGGATTTCGTGGTTCGCTAAAACCACGAAATTAAATTCCCAACAAAATACATTTTTTTCCATAGATTTTTAATTCATAGATTTCGAAACCACGAATTTAAGTACCAAGGAAATAGCAACTTTTGTGAGAACCACGAAAATTGATGTCCATGAATAAAAGTACATCCACAGTAAGCCTGGATTGTTTAAAGTTGGTGCTTTAAAAAAGAAATCCGTCAGCCATATTATGCAACTTAATTTTATAAGAACTTAATTCCTTTAAAAAGTTTGCTATTTCCATTCTATAATTCAATTAGTTGTAATCTTACCACATAATCATTTACGAAATTCCAATTATTAGAGGCAAAAGTCACCAGTCTTGTTGGGTCAAGCATTTTTGTCAAATCATAAACTTTTCTACAAAAAAGTTATAGTTTAATACATTAATTAATTGACACATCCTACCCTCATCAATCTCTTGCAAAGCAGTTGGTTCTTACATCTCCTTTGTTAATTTTTAGCTATGGAATAAAATACATCAATTTCATACATTTATCACAGGGATTCGCTTTTGTAACAGTACTATCATTGTACAGTCGACTGAAAATTTTTCAGTCGACCATACACTGAAAGTATAATTACGGAAGCGAATCCCTGTTCATATACTAACAATTTATGGAGCAACTAAAAGGATAATGTCACATTCCTATATACAGCTGATTATAGATTTCAGAATGTAAGACATTGACAAAGATTTATTAAGAGCAGATGGTCCTTGCAATGCTTACGAGTTGAACATCTTACCACATGATCTGCAACTGGATCCCAATAACCTGATGCAAAAGTTACCAGTCTTGTTGGGTCAATAGATTTTGTCAGATCATAAACTTTCCTAGAAAAAGCAATTTGTTATTAAAAAATTTTGATGTCTGTAAACCTTTTACTAAAATAAAAACAAGATATATTGTAAGAACAAATTAGTATTTTCAAAATACCCCCATCTGGAGACCAGATAAAAGAGAAAGCTCACCACAAGAATATGATATAAACAGAACTGATGTGAAGACAGGCAAACTGAATAAGTGGACATATTAATTCAACTTGAACACAATGTGTTGGTCTTATAACAAAAATGTGAAAACTAGATAAACTTATAAACTCATTTTAAAAAAGAGGTAAATGCCTATTTGAAATGCAAAATTTTGTTCCTATTTTAGCTTTGAAACTGATAAGGTTAAACAAATTAATCTACTGAAAGGTTAAATGTACATGTATGAGGTATGAGTAAAGCTCATTGTTGAAGGCCTCATGGCGACTTCAAGATGAAGAACAACAATAAAACTGTTGTTCCATTGCCTAGTATTGCCATATGTTTGTAGAGACTTCATCTCATTTGCATTTACTCCATATACCTTCTTTATTACTTCTTAAGGTAGACAGACACTGTTGCGCTGCGCAATGCAACCGCGCATAAAAAAATAAAGAGTCGAGTACGGGGTAGGTTTGATTTTCGGGCCGGAATAGTAATTTTCCTTTGTGACGTCATAATTGAATGACAAATGTGAAACGTCATATTTTGTTTACTTTGCCGCGAATTAACTCCCTTTTCCTGAAAATAATGTTTCAACCGGAAACTTTGTAAAATATCTCCGTTAAAAGCATGGTGACATATTCATTTTTTAATTGTAATCAATAAATTACATCATAAACTATCTGTTCACAAAAATACATCAAATTCTCATGGATAAAAGTTAATTTCTATTAAGCTAAAATTTGCCTTTCCATATTTTCCCTGTGCATTCTTTGTAAACTTAGGTGAAAAAATGGCTCAAAAAGAGCAAACTTTGATCTCAATTGTAGAAAAAACAAGCATGGTGACCCATACTTTTTATTACAGATTTTGGGTAAGTAGGATTGATTCTTCAATTGTGCCGACTTACAACAAAATCTCATGGATATGAATATTACTGTCTATCTACCTTAAATAACTTCAAATCCTTAGACTTTGCAAAGGTGGTTATTTTGTTTGCAATATTCCATTACTGAACCTTCAACAAATTATTAATTTCAATGTTCACGAAAAAAAAAATTAAATCATTGCATCATGTCATAAATTTCCATTGTAGCCTAAGCCTAAACATCTTTCTAAATTCCAGTCTGCCATCAAAAATTCTAGCTGTACATGAGTAGGAAAAGAAAGGCAAACTAGCATAGTCAATTGGCCAAATAAGAACTTATTATTTACTTACTGAAAGTAAGGTCCAGCTAGTGGATTATATGACACTGGTTCATTAGCTACGGACCAAGCAATAACTGCAGGTCTATTTTTATCCCTGGACACCAATTCTGTCATGGCCCTCAGATGTAAATCTAATGTCTTATTGTTGAAGTTTTCTGAACTGTAAAATAAATATAAAGAGTACATGTGAGGTTTTTCTAGTTTATAAGAATGTGTTTTGAATTTTATTTTTATTTTTTTCCCTACCATAAAAAAATTTAGCCTATTTTTCAATAAAATTCCTATTATTTTAATACAAATTAGTTTGGTTTTTCTTGCCTGATCTTGATTTTTCTGGAATTTTACTTTTTATTTCTTTTCCTTCCTCCTACCTACCAACATTTAGGAATAAACTGTTGACACAGGATATGTCTCGCCTTTCCCATGCATCGCATGAATCTGCACATTGATCTTCAGCAGCAGCCATGATACCAAGTGTATCAATGATCACAACTGATCACAATCATGATACTGCAACTGCATACCAAAGATCAATGGGCTACTATGAGTGGTTGATGTTAAATGGACACAAGAAAAAACTTGAACATTTGATAAACTATGCAAAATTTCAAAGTCAGTGAGCATGACTGCGGGGGCATAAACATAAAAGGCTACTGAAACTGATCTGTGCTGATGCTAATGCAACTGCATACCAAATATCAATGGGCAACTAAGAGTGGTTGATGCTAAACAGACCAAAGAAAAAACTTAAACATTGATAAACAGTGCAAAGTTTCAAAGTCAGTGAAGCATGTCAGCGGGAGCATAGACATAAAACGCCACTGAAACTGATCTTTACTGATGCTAATTCAAGTGCATACCAAATATCATTGGACAACTATGAGTGGTTGATGCTAAACAGACACAAGAAAAAAACTTAAACATTGATAAACAGTGCAAAATTTCGAAGTCAGTGAAGCATGACTGCGGGGGCATAGACATAAAATGCCACTGAAACTGAGCTGCAATAATGCTAATGCAACTGCATACAAAATATCAATAGGCTACTATGAGTGATTGATGCTAAACAGACACAACAAAAAACTTAAACATTAAAAAAACTGCAGGTCTATTTATGAGAATTTCAAAATTTCGAAGTCAGTGGAGCATGACTGCAGGGGCATAGACATAAAACGCCACTGAAACTGAGCTGCACTGATGCTAATGTAACTGCATACCAAACATCAATAGGCTAGCACAGGTGGTTGATGTTAAACAGACCCAAGAAAAAAACTTAAACAATTGTGGACGCCGCTGCCGCCGTACCTATGTCTCGTTTTTTTTTAGACTATCGTCGAAGGCTCGACAAAAATTTCATAGAAACTAAAATTGATAAAACAATGGCCTTAATTTTGGTGCATGATTGTCAAACCTTAATTAGTGACCATCTGTATAATCATGTGGCAGAGGTTTCTTTTTTGTGATTGAGTGAATTTTATGCTGGTTTTATCTATGACCACTTGTGCCATGTCACCCTTTTCAAAGTTCACTTGGACAGTCTGATTTTACATTGAAATATAGGAAAACTGAAATGTTTTCTTCATGTTGTTTCAGTTATTTTATTTCATGGTCCAAAACTGATAAATTGTTCCAATTTAAAGACTTAAATATCCATGATACATATTTTCAGGTCAAATTTTATATACAGGTAATTATAATTTTCTCAACTGGCATTTTTATTTTACAACTTTCCATTTCATGAAATTTGGTAAAATCAAGGGGGTAAACCAGTTAATTGATAATTGTTGTTCGTGAACTGATGTTAATCGAAGAATTTAGTTCGTGAACGTTGATTCCTTAAAAACCAGACCATTTAAGTCACAAAATTAATTTTTTAACTACCAAAATTCAGTCAATTAAACAAATTGCTTTGTAGTTCAATAAATAATTAAGTTGTTAATAATATTATGCAGGCTACGTGTCTTAGGAATTACTGTAGTTTGTCTTAGGAATTACTGTAGTTTATGTAATTTGGTCTGAAACACCATCCACCATTAATAATATTATGCAGGCTACGTGTCTTAGGAATTACTGTAGTTTATGTAATTTGGTCTGAAACACCA
>MJUU01030498.1:27772-40223 GCA_002080025.1 Modiolus philippinarum
GGGGTGAAACATCTAAATGTTCAGATGGGGTGCAAAATTCCATGATGGGGGATCAGAATACCATGGCAAGATTTAGAATCAATGTCTTTAATGTACATTTACATGTTTTGAAAGGGGGGGGGCAAAATACCATTGCTAACCAAACCTCACAATTTTCATATGGAGGTTAAAAATTCCATGATAGGGGTCAGAATACTGTGACAGGGTAAAGCATAAATATCTTAAAATACAAGTTACATGTTTAGAAAGGGGTTTTTAAAATCAAATGGTAGGGGGGTCAAAATACCATGGTTGACAAAATGTCACAATTCTCAGATGGGATGCAAAATGCCATGATGGGGGATCAGAATTCCATGGCAGGATAAAGAATTAATATATTAAAATACAATTTTAAGGTTTTGAAAGGGGGTTCAAAATCCCCTATTGAGGATATGAAATAAAGGGGGTTGGATTTTCCATGATGGGGTTCAAAATAAAATGGAACAGGGGTAAATTTTCCATATGGTATTTTGTCCCCAAAATCAATTTTCCATTTAGTATTTTAAACCCAGGTTCAATTTTTGGGGGTTCAAAATTTCATATGACACCGGTTTAAACTTGACATATCATTAGAGAAATTATAAATGATATATATAAGCAAATATTGGGCAATTTAGCCCCACTGTACCTCATTTTTTTTTAAGTATGCAGAGTAACTGTTTATTGCATTGTATTTTGAAGCATTAATTTTGTTGTCAAAAGCTGTGATGCATAGTTTAAACTCTGGAAGTTGAGTAAGGTGAGTCACCCAAATCTAACAACACTTTTGAAGGCTATCAAGACAGCGTTTTTGGCTGCAATAAACAAATTCTTTAATCTCATCCAAATCTTTGGAATAAACAGGGCAGGCTTGCAGATTTTATTTTTATTATTTGTAATATAAAGTTAACATCCCTCTGAAATTTAAAATAATCTGCCAAAAATGAAAATAATTCTGGTGGGGATGAAAATCTCATAATTTTTATACAACCACAAAAATTTTGAGGTCATATAATGTTATGGCGCTGTTGTCGTTGTTGTTGGTGTCGTTGTCATCTGTAGACACTTTTGTTTTTGGCCAATAACTTAAGTTCCAGTTGATCAATCCTTATGAAATTTTTACACAATGTTCCTTGGCATGAAATAAGACTATATTCAGATTAAGAATTTGTTGCCCCTCCTGTTTTTTAAAAATGGGCCAAAAAGGGCAAAATTGGGTGTTTTCACATAATTAGCTGTAGAATTTTAATTATTTATCAGATTTTGATGGGATTTCTTCCAATGTGTTCCTAAGGAAATTTCCAATCAGATGTATATCAATGGATTTCACGTTCATGAGATAAATGGGGCCCAAAAGGGGGAATCATAACTTTTAAAATTTTTTATTTTACCTCTGCTTTGAAAAAGCAGTGGGTATATAGTAATGGTGGTGTCTGTCCGTCCGTCTGTCCGTCCGTCCATCACACATGTTTGGTCACAGTTTTCTCAGCTTGTATATGTTGGAATGAATTCACATTTGGTCAGAAGCTTGGTTATGATGAGTTGTAACATGTAAGCTATTTTTGGGTTTTTTGTGTTGCTACGTCCTGTTTGCTGATATGTTGAAGTTTTACTATAACACACTATGAATTAGAAATTTTCGTCATAGTTTTCTCAGCTTGTATATGTTGGAATGATTTCATATTTGGTCAGAAGCTTGATTCTGATTAGTTGTAATGTGTAAGCTATTTTTGGGTCTGCCGTGTTGCTTTGTGTTTGCCGATATGTTGAAGTTTTACTATAACACACTATGAATGAGAAATTTTCGTCGCAATTTTTCTTGAATTGTATGAGTGGAAATGATTTCAAATTTGGTCTGGAGCTTTATAATAATAAGTTGTAACGTGTAAGCTATTTTGAGGTCTGCCGTATTACCACTTCCTATTTGCTAATATGTTGAAGTTTTACTGTAACCCTTTATGGATAAGAATTTTTTTGTCACAGTTTATTTGGTTTCTGTAAGTGGGAATGATTTCAAATTTGGACTGGACCTTTATAATAATGAGTTGTAATGTGCAAGTCATTTACAGGTCTGTTGTGCATGCACTTCCTGTTTGCCGATTCTTTGATGTTTAACTATAACTAACTAGGAAAGAGAAATTTTCATCACAGTTTTCTCAGCTTGCATAGGTTGGATTGGTTTCATATGTGGTCTGAAGCTTGATTTATGAGTTGTAATGTGTAAGCCATTTTCAGGTCTGCTGTATTAACACTTCCTGTTTTATTGGCTTGTATAAGTGAGACGATTTCAAGTTTGGTCTAGACAACTGTTTATAAAATTTTTATTACACTTTGGAAGCGGGGGTATTAATTTATGGCACAGCAGACCACAGTACTTCTAGTTTCAAGTCCAATTTTGATGCATTTTTTTCCATGGACTCCTTATGAAAAATTGACATGGCACTTAACTATTAGATTTTTGGTAACTTGTTTCATTTCTGAGCTATGAGGAGTCAAACAGGGCCAAAATTGCAAATCTGCAGATTACATAAAATTTTTATTTTTTATCAGATTTCCATGGGATTTTTTTTCTTTACATTCCTTTTGTCTTAAGCTTTCAGTAGTATGTCAATGTATTTTTAGTATCTTTTACCATTTCTGTGCTATATTAAGGGGTCACAGGGGTAAAAATTGCATTTTTCACAAATATGTAAAATCTTTATTTCTCATTGAATTTCGATGGAATTTTTTTTATTGGATTCGTCTTGTCGTAAACCTTTGGAAGTGTGGGAATAGGTTTTCATATCTCTTACCATTTCCGAGCTATAAGGGGGTCAAAGGGGTCAAAATTGCAATTTTCACAAATATATAAAATCTTTATTTCTCATCATTTCAAATTAATTTTTTTCTTTGGATTTGTCATGTCATATAAGCTTTCAGTGACATGCCAACAGAATTTATCGGATCTCTTAAAGTTTCCGAGCTATAGGGGTCAAAAGGGTCAAAATTGCAATTTTTACAAATATGTAAAATCTTTATTTCTCATCAGATTTCGATGTTTATTTTTCTTTGGATTTCTCTTGACTTAATAGTATTTCAACAGATTTAGCATAACTCTTACAGGTTCTGAGCTTTAAGGGCTAATTTCTATGTTCAATAGTTATTTACCGTGTCAATCTCCTTATTGTGTCCATGTAGTTACTGTGTCAAGCTCTTTACTGTGTCAACATTCACTTTATATTACACTTGTTCAAATTTCAGTGATTGACATGCTGCGGTCATATCATATCATGCTGCGCTCGGAGTAGCCCTTTATTGTACTTTAGCTTAAACTAACCACATGTTTTCCTGCTAGTGTTTCTGCTCCATACTCCGTGACAACAACAGGTTTATTGTAATGTTTAAACAGGTTACCTAGGACAGCTGGTACCTGATATTGTATGGTTTCTGTGTAACCAGTATCTTGATACCAGGCAAAGTAGATATTTATACAAACTATGTCAACAATATTCATCTGAAAATATACACAATGTTGGCATTATTCATCTGAAAATATACACAATGTAGGCATTATTCATCTGAAAATATACACATAATGTCCACAGTATTCATCTGAAAATATACATACAATGTTACAGTCCTTGCTTCAGTAGCCGTTACTAAAAGAGCGATCATTAAGCGATCCGTCAGCCGTCAACGATCAGTCAATGATCAGTGATCGATCAGTCAACAATCCGTCAAAGTCTGACGGATAGGAAAAGTAATTCACGTATTTGACGGATACAATACGTAAATTACGTGACTGACGGATGATTGATCGGTCCTATCCGTAAATAACTGACTGTTAGCCTTACGTCATCTTTCAAGTTAACACATTTTGCGAAATATACAATACGTAAATTACGTGACTGAAGGATGATTGATCGGTCCTATCCGTAAATAACTGACTGATAGCCTTACGTCATCTTTCAAGTTAATACATTTTGCGAAATGATAATTTCGTTTCATCACAAAAATGAATTTAGAATTGAAATATATAAAAAAAAAATTATTATAACACCCTAGGTATACTTAATCCGTACGTTAAGGTTAATATTATATTTACTTGATGTTTCTGCTTGTACGTAGGAAATGCACAGTATATAATACAGTTTGTTCGAATGCATTACAATTTGGAGGCACATCTGATTTGACCAATCGTCGAAAATAGACAAATTAAAAAAAAAAAATTTATACAACTGGTTAAACATTAATTGTTAGACAATAACACGAATGCAATTAAGAGCGAAACAAAAATTGAATGACAAAAACAAAAACAAAACAAACAAATGATTTGACGCATTCATACACGAAAGACTGGGAAATCCTTCTTTTCAAACACTAAATATGCTAAAATTTATTTAAATTGTGATTCATCAGGGACTATACATTACAATGTAATGTATAGTCCCTGGATTCATGAAATAAAAAAATCTTCGAAAGGGATATGATGAAGAAAATTTTCAAAAAATTTAAATTGTTTTGGTCATTGCTACAGACAGAGTTTAAACCGCACACTAAAAATCTACCTTTTCAAGCTTTAAATATGTTAAAATTCATAAAAATTGTGTTTCGCAAAAGATAAAACTCCTTCACAAGGATATGATGAATAAAATTTTCAAAAAATTTAAATTGTTTTGGCAATTTTAATAGACTGAGTTTAAACCGCAGACTATGCATCTACCTTTTCAGCTCTTAAATATGCTGAAATTAATAAAAATTGTGATTCACAAAATAAAAAACTCCTGCAAAAGGATTGCATGATGTAAAATTTTCAAAAAACTGAATTGTTTTGGTCATTTTTAAAGATTGAGTTTAAACCGCACACCAAAAATATGATCTTTCAACCTAAAAGAATGCTTAAATTCATTAAAATTGTGCTTTGCAAAATACAAAACTCCTTCAAAAGGATTTAATGAATAAAATTTTCAAAATATTTAAATTGTTTTGGTCATTTTCATACACAGAGTTTGAACCGCACTCTAAAAATCTAACTTTTCAAGCCTTAAATATGTTAAAATTCATTAAAATTGTGTTTCGCAAAAGATAAAACTCCTTCGAAAGGATATGATGAATAAAATTTTCAAAATATTTAAATTGTTTTGGTCATTTTTATAGACAGAGTTTCAACTGCACTCTAAAAATCTAACTTTTCAACCCTCAAATATGTTAAAATTCATTAAAATTGTGTTTCGCAAAAGATAAAACTCCTTCGAAAGAATATGATGAATAAAATTTTCAAAACATTTAAATTGTTTTGGCTCTTTTTATAGACAGAGTTTAAACCACACTCTAAAAATCTATCTATTCAAGCCTTAGATATGTTAAAAGTCATTAAAGGTGTGTTTCGCAAATGATAAAACTACTTCAAAAAGGATATGATGAATAAAATTTTCAAAATTTTTAAACTGTTTTGGTCATTTTTATAGACAGAGTTTAAACCGCACTCTAAAAATCTAACTTTTCAAGCTTTAATATGTTAAAATTAATTAAAATTGTGTTTCGCAAAAGATAAAACTCCTTCGAAAGGATATGATGACTAAAAGTTTCAAAACATTTAAATTGTTTTGGTTATTTTTATAGACAGAGTTTAAACCGCACACTAAAATCTAACTTTTCAAACTTCAATATGCTGAAATTTGTTGAAATTGTGTTTTGCAAAAGATAAAACTCCGTCGAAAGGATATGATGAATAAAATTTTCAAAAAATTTAAATAGTTTTGGTCATGTTTATAGACAGAGTTTAAACTGCAGACTAAAAATCTAACTTTTCAAGCCCTAAATGTTTTAAAACTCATTAAAATTGTGTTTCGCAAAGGTTAAAACTCCTTCAAAAGGATATGATGAATAAAATTTTTAAAATATTTTAATTTTTTTGGTCATTTTTATAGATAGAGGTTAAACAGCACACTAAAAACTTAACTTTTCAAGACTTAAATATGTCAAAATTCATTAAAATTGTGTTTCCCAAAATAAAAAACTCCTTCAAAAGGATATTATGGATAAAATTTTCAAAAAATTTAAATTGTTTTGGCAATTTAAATAGACTGAGTTTAAACCACAGACTATGCATCTAACTTTTCAGCCCTTAAATATGCTGAAATTTATTAAAATTGTGAGTCGCAAAATATAAATCTCCTGCGAAAGGATTGCATGAAGTAAAATTTTCAAAAAACTGAATTGTTTTGTTCATTTTTAAAGATTGAGTTTAAACCGCACACCAAAAATATGATCTTTCAACCTAAAAGAATGCTTAAATTCATTAAAATTGTGCTTCGCCAAATATAAAACTCCTTCAAAAGGATATGATGAATAGAATTTGCAAAATATTTAAATTATTTTGGTCATTTCTACAGACTGAGTTTAAACCGCAGACTGAAAATCTTACTTTTCAAACTTAAATATCCTGAAATTTGTTGAAATTGTGTTTCGCAAAAGATAAAACTCCTTCAAAAGGATAAGATGAATAAAATTTTCAAAATAGTTAAATTGTTTTGGTCATTTTCATACACTGAGTTTAAACCGCACTCTAAAAATCTTACTTTTCAAGCCTTAAATATGTTAAAATTCATTAAAGTTGTCTTTCGAAAAAGATAAAACTCCTACGAATGGATATGATGAAAAAAATTTCAAAATATTTAAATAGTTTTGGTCATTTTTATAGACAGAGTTTAAACTGCACTCTAAAAATCTTAACTTTTCAAGCCTTAAATATGTAAAAATTCATCAAAATTGTGTTTTGCAAAAGATGAAACTCCTTCTAAAGGATATGATGAATAAAATTTTCAAAATATTTAAATTGTTTTGGCTGTTTTTATAGACAGAGTTTAAACCACACTCTAAAAATCTAACTTTTCAAGCCTTAAATATGTTAAAATTCATTAAAATTGTGTTTCGCAAAAGATAAAACTCCTTCGAAAGATTATGATGAATAAAATTTTCAAAACATTTAAATTGTTTTGGCTATTTTTATAGACAGAGTTTAAACCACACTCTAAAAATCTAACTTTTCAAGCCTTAAATATGTTAAAATTCATTAAAGGTGTGTTTCGCAAAAGATAAAACTCCTTCGAAAGGATATGATGAATAAAATTTTCAAAATTTTTAAAATTGTTTTGGTCATTTTTATAGACAGAGTTTTAACCCCACTCTAAAAATCTTACTTTTCAAGCCTTAAATATGTTAAAATTCATTAAAATTGTGTTTCGCAAAAGATAAAACTCCTTCGAAAGGATATGATGAATAAAATTTTCAAAGCATTTAAATTGTTTTGGTTATTTCTATAGACAGAGTTTAAACCGCACACTAAAATCTAACTTTTCAAACTTCAATATGCTGAAATTGGTGAAATTGTGTTTCGCAACAGATTAAGTTCCTTCGAAAGGATATGATGAATAAAATTTTCAAAGCATTTAAATTGTTTTGGTTATTTCTATAGACAGAGTTTAAACCGCACACTAAAATCTAACTTTTCAAACTTCAATATGCTGAAATTGGTGAAATAGTGTTTCGCAACAGATTAAACTCCTTCGAAAGGATATGATGAATAAAATTTTCAAAAAATTTAAATAGTTTTGGTCATGTTTATAGACAGAGTTTAAACTGCAGACTAAAAATCTAACTTTTCAAGCCCTTAATATGTAAAATTCATTAAAATTGTGTGTTCGCAAAAGTTAAAACTCCTTCGAAAGGATATGATGAATAGAATTTTTAAAAATATTTCAATTGTTTTGGTCATTTTTATAGACAGAGGTTAAACCGCACACTAAAAATCTAATATACATGTCAAAATTCATTAAAATTTTGTTGTGGAAAATATAAAACTCCCTTGAAAGAATATGATGAATAAATTTTGCAAAAAAATATTGTTTTGGACATTTTCAAAGATTGAGTCTAAAACGCAGACTTTGTATTATGCGGTTTAGATACCCAGTTCTCATTCACAAATACATGTAAACGATTTAAATTGAAACACAATACAGCATTGGTAATTTAATCAAATTGTTTCTTTATATTCGAAAAAGATGTATCTAACAACCTGGAAACACACGAGAATAATATTATGTTAATTCGTTTTGCCTTAAAATTCCAAATATTTACGTATCCGTCATACATGATTTACTGATTGATACAGCACGTAATTGACGGATGCGATCAGTAAAATACGTTTACATCCGTAAAATACGTTTACATCTGTTATTCATGGATCCGTCATCGATCAGTGAAAAATCAGTCATCAATCAGTCAAAAATCCGTCATCAATCAGTCAACAATCCGTCAATAAGTAACGGCTACTGATACAAGGACTGTAGCATTATTCATCTGAAAATATACACACAATGTTAACAATATTCATATAAAAATATACACACAATGTCCACAGTACTCATCTGAAAATAAACATACAATGTTAGCATTATTCATCTGAAAACATACACACAATGTAAACAGTATTCATCTGAAAATATACAGACAATGTTGGCATTATGCATTTGAAAATATATACACAATGTCACAATGCTTTGTTTTGGGTCGTTTTAACCTGGATTTGGGATGTTGTCTCCTTGACATTTATCCCGTTTCCTTTCTTAGCAATTTCAACATTACTTATCTCAAAATATACAGTCAATAACAACATTATCTATCTGAAAATATACACACAAAGTCAACATTATTTATTTGAAAATATATATACAATGTCAACATTATTTATCTGAAAATATACATACAATGCCAGCATTTTATGTCTGAAAATATGCACACACAATGTCAACAATATTCATCTGAAAATATGAATACACAATGTCAACAAGTGATCTGTGAGCCAAAGCTCACTAGAAATACCCCTCTCTCAGCCAAAAATTATTCTATAATACTACAAGTGTCAAAAGTGACTAAGTCGGTAAACAGAAAGTAATTACCCAATTGGTCCAAAAATGCATCCCACATTAGGCATGACTATACAAAGCTTGTGACAAAATTTCAGATCTACAAGAAGTATATGAGTGACAGACTTGAATAAGGGAGACACAATACAAATGAATCATAGAGGGAAAGTGCAAATTCAAGTGTGTGTGAACCTAATACAGAGGTGAACATCAAAATTGACTAAACAGGAAGTAGTATCTCGATTGGTCTGAAAACACATCCCACAATATGGCATGACTATACAAAGTTTGTGACAAAATTTCAAAGCTGCATCATAAAACAATGTAGAGAAATCCTTGACGAAAAATTACTCCTTTATGAACAAATAATGTCAAAAAGATTGCCAAAGTCGGTAAACAGGAAGTAGTATCCTGACAGGTCAGAAAACGCATCCCACAATATGGCATGACCATGCAAAGCTTCTGACAAAATTTCAGCTTTGTATCATTTATCATTACAGAGAAAACTTTGACGAAAATTCACTCTATAATGCTACAAGTGTCAAAATTGACCAAGTTGGTAAACAGGAAGTAGTATCCCAACAGGTCAGAAAACGCATCCCACAATATGGCATGACCATGTAAAGCTTCTGATAAAATTTCAGCTTTGTATCATTTATCATTACAGAGAAAACTTTGACGAAAATTCACTCTATAATGCTACAAATGTCAAATGTGACCTAAGTCGGTAAACAGGAAGTAGTATCTCGACAGGTCAGAAATTGCATCCTACAATATGGCATGACTATGCAAAGCTTCTGACAAAATTTCAGCTTTGTATCATTTACCATTACAGAGAAAACTTTGACGAAAATTCACTCCATAATGCTACAAGTGTCAAAATTGACCAAGTCGGTAAACAGGAAGTAGTAATCCAACAGGTCAGAAAATGCATCCCACAATATGGCATGACCATGCAAAGCTTCTGAAAAAATTTCAGCTTTGTATCATTTACCATTATTGAGAAAACTTTGACAAAAATTCACTCTATAATGCTACAAGTGTCAAAATTGACCAAGTCAGTAAACAGGAAGTGGTATCCCGACAGGTCAGAAAACGCATCCCACAATATGGCATGACCATGCAAAGCTTCTGATAAAATTACAGCTTTGTATGATTTACCATTACAGAGAAAACTTTGACAAAAATTCACTCCATGATGCTACAAGTGTCAAAATTGACCAAAGCCGGTTAACAGGAAGTAGTATTCTGATTGGTTCAAAAATGCATCCCACAATATGGCCTGATTATACAAAGCTTGTGACAAAATTTCAGATCTGTACCATTTACCATTGCTGAGATAAATGCGACAAAAATGTGTTACGGACGGACCCACACACACACGCACACATGCACGCACAGACTGAAAACAGTATACCCCTATCCCCGATAGGGAGCGGGGGTATAACAATATTCATCTGAAAATATACACGAAATGTCAACAATATTCATCTGAAAATATATACACAATGTCAGCATTATTTCTCTGAAAATATACACAATGCCAACAGTATTCATCTGAAAATATACATACAATGTTGGCATTATTAATCTGAAAATATACACATACACAATATCTCTATAACAGTACTTCAAAACATTTCAACACTTATACCAAATGCTTTAGAAGTATAAAGAAATCCCTAATCTATATATGATATGCCTACAGTACAACTACTTAAAATTAGGTCCAACTTAGAGCCGTTTTAGGGACCATTTCTCATTAACACTCGGAGTTAGGGCTTTAAAACCTGCCCCAATCGATTCAGCGACATCGATTTACCCAGTTTGATATATCATATGTCATTATTGAGTAAAATAACGCTGAAAAATTAGGGTTTTCTCAAAGTAGTATAGGGGCAAGGTTCGCCAACACTTCATGTTCCTACGGTAACGCACCGCCACACAGCAACGCCACAAATCCGACTCCGCCTGTGCCCCTATACTACTATATTTATTTATCTGAAAATATACACATAATGTCGACAGTATATATCTGAAAATATACACAAAATGTCTACAATATTCCTCTGAAATATTCATATTGCAATAAAATTCAGACAAGGAATATATACACAGTAACAGGGACAATTCCACACTTTTCTTGACTTGCAATTCCACTATTTTTCCATGATACCTTCTCGTTTTCAAGGAATGCAGATGAGGATAAAATTTTATGTAAAATATTTAACTAAAGGGTAATGTATTAAACCTAAATGTCCAATATATATTATCTTTTCATCTGCTGATCTTTTGGTTGTTGAAATTGCCATATGCAGAAGCAAAAAGAGTATGTACGGTAAGGGGCATATTTAGCCCCTAAAATCAAGACACTTATATTTGATAAAATCATTTCTCAAAGTACAATTCAGTATCATTATATAATAAACTTCGACAGGTTTTGTCCAGGTCTTTTTTGTTTTTAGAATAAAATGAACTCCAAAATTGGACAAATAAGCATTTTCACAAAAATGACCAAAATCCTTACATTTTTCCATACAGGAAACATAGAGCGCATGCCTGTGCCATTGAGAATTTTGCATGAAAAGGTTGCAATTTCATATACTTTTAACATATCAAAAAATCTCATTGGCACAAGCATGCGCTCTGTGCTACCTGTACCAAAACATGACATAAAATGGACAAAATTCTGTCGATTTCCTATGAATTTAGATAAAGCATGATATTTGTGACGTCACAGAATATGGCATGATTATACAAAGCTTGTGACAAAATCGGTACTTGATGACGTCACTCCATCAATTTACTCGAGTTTTGACTTGAGTATTATATCAACTTTGTTATACCATGTAAAATTTAAAGGAAAAGTCTGTTTGAAAACAAGTGATCTGTGAGCCCAAGCTCACTAGAAATACCCCCTCTCTCAGCCAATGAATCATAGAGGGAAAGTGCAAATTCAAGTGTGTGAGTGAACATAATACAGAAGTGAACATCAAAATTGACTAAGTCAGTAAACAGGAAGTAGTGTCTCGGTTGGTCTGAAAATACATCCCACAATATGGCTGGACTATACAAAGCTTGTGACAAAATTTAAAAGCTGCATCATAAAACAATGTAGAGAAATCCTTGACGAAAAATTACTCCATTATGCCACAATTGCAAAAAGATTGACAAAGTTGATAAACAGGAAGTAGTATTCTGACAAGTCAGAAAACGCATCCCACAATATGGCATGACCATGCAAAGCTTCTGACAAAATTTCAGCTTTGTATCTACCATCACAGAGAAAACTTTGACGAAAATTCACTCTATAATGCTACAAGTGTCAAAATTAACCAAGTCGGTAAACATAAAGTAGTATCCCGACAGCTCAGAAAATGCATCCCACAATATGGCATGACCATGCAAAGCTTCTGACAAAATTTCAGCTCTGTATCATTTACCATTACAGAGAAAACTTTGACGAAAATTCACTCTATAATGCTACAAGTGTCAAAATTGACCAAGTCGGTAAACAGGAAGTAGTA
>MJUU01030498.1:42432-53547 GCA_002080025.1 Modiolus philippinarum
ATACAGCTGATTATAGATTTCAGAGTGTAAGACATTGACAAAGATTTATTCAGAGCAGATGGTCCTTGCAATGCTTACGAGTTGAACATCTTACCACATGATCTGCAACTGGATCCCAATAACCTGATGCAAAAGTTACCAGTCTTGTTGGGTCAATAGATTTTGTCAGATCATAAACTTTCCTAGAAAAAGCAATTTGTTATTAAAAAATTTTGATGTCTGTAAACCTTTTACTAAAATAAAACAAGATATATTATAAGAAAAAAAAAGGTATTTTCAAAATACCCCCATCTGGAGATCAGATAAAAGAGAAAGCTCACCACAAGAATATAATATAAACAGAACTGATGTGAAGACAGGCAAACTGAATAAGTGGACATATAAATTCAACTTGAACACAATGTGTTGGTCTTACAACAAAAATGTGAAAAATAGATAAACTTATAAACTCATTTTAAAAAAGAGGTAAATACACTTTTTGAAATGCAAAATTTTGTTCCTATTTTAGCTTTGAAACTGATAAAGTTAAACAAATTAATCTACTGAAAGGTTAAATGTACATGTATGAGGTATGAGTAAAGCTCATTGTTGAAGGCCTCATGGTGACTTCAAGATGAAGAACAACAATAAAACTGTTGTTCCATTGCCTAGTATTGCCATATGTTTGTAGAGACTTCGTCTCATTTGCATTTACTCCATATCCCCTCTTTATTACTTCTTAAATAACTTCAAATCCTTAGACTTTGCAAAGGTGGTTATTTTGTTTGCAAGATTCCATTACTGAACCTTGAACAAATTATCAATTTCAGTGTTCACGAAAAAAAAATTAAATCATTGCATCATGCCATAAATTTCCATTGTAGCCTAAGCCTAAATTCCAGTCTGCCATCAAAAATTCTAGCTGTACATGAGTAGGAAAAGAAAGGCAAACTAGCACAAATCAATTGGCCAAATAAGAACTTATTATTTACTTACTGAAAGTAAGGTCCAGCTAGTGGATTATATGACACTGGCTCATTAGCTATGGACCAAGCAATAACTGCAGGTCTATTTTTATCCCTGGACACCAATTCTGTCGTGGCCCTCAGATGTAAATCTAATGTCTTATTGTTGAAGTTTTCTGAACTGTAAAATAAATATAAAGAGTACATGTGAGGTTTTTCTAGTTTATAAGAATGTGTTTTGAATTTTATTTTTATTTTTTCCTTACCATACAAATATTTGGCCTATTTTTCAATAAAATTCCTATTATTTTAATACAAATTAGTTTGTTTTTTTTTGGCCCGATCTTGATTTTTCTGGAATTTTACTTTTTATTTCTTTTCCTTCCTCCTACCTACCAACATTTAGGAATAAACTGTTGACACAGGATATGTCTCGCCTTTCCCATGCATTGCATGAATCTGCACATTGATCTTCAGCAGCAGCCATGATACCAAGTGTATCAATGATCACAATTGATCACAATCATGATAATGCAACTGCATACCAAAGATCAATGGGCTACTATGAGTGGTTGATGTTAAATGGACACAAGAAAAAACTTGAACATTTGATAAACTATGCAAAATTTCAAAGTCAGTGAGCATGACTGCAGGGGCATAAACATAAAAGGCTACTGAAACTGATCTGAGCTGATGCTAATGCAACTGCATACCAAATATCAATGGGCAACTAAGAGTGGTTGATGCTAAACAGACCAAAGAAAATGATGTTGTTATACCAAATCTATTTAGAAGTATTTCAATTGAAGTTTCATATGTAAGAAGGCTTGATATCTTAGTCAACGGAAATCATGTCCTTAGCTAGCTGTCAGTAACTGCGAGCATTTGTCCGGACAGTACCTGTGTGTATTGTTTTCATGTTTTATGTAATTCATTGTAAGGGTACTCGTCTTGATAAGTTGGACTTTTTTCTAGTTTGATTTTTACGGTGAGTCTGTTTGTGTATTTATTTTTTAGCCATTCACCACACATAGGGGGAGGGTTTGGATCCAAGAAAACGAGTTTAACCCCACCACAATTTATTGCGCCTGTCCCAAGTCAGGAATATGTTGGTGACTGGCTTGTCCATGTCTTCTTATGAAATTTTAGTTTCTTGATATTTTGGTTATTGGATGTGGTTTGTTTCCATTGATTTATTCACTTTTTACCCTTTTTGGGGCCATTTAGGGCTTGCTATATGGTGTGAGGTTCCTCACTGTGTTGAAGACCGTACGGTGACCCCTAGATGCTTTGTTTTGGGTCGTTTTAACCTGGATATGGGATGTTGTCTCCTTGACATTTACCCCATTTCTTTTCTTTTTCATATTAAACATTGATTAACAGTGCAAAATTTCAAAGTCAGTGAAGCATGTCTGCGGGAGCATAGACATAAAACGCCACTGAAACTGATCTATACTGATGCTAATTCAAGTGCATACCAAATATCAATGGACAACTATGAGTGGTTGATGCTAAACAGACACAAGAAAAAAACTTAAACATTGATAAACAGTGCAAAATTTCGAAGTCAGTGAAGCATGACTGCAGGAGCATAGACATAAAACGCCACTGAAACTGAGCTGCAATGATGCTAATGCAACTGCATACCAAATATCAATAGGCTACTATGAGTGGTTGATGCTAAACAGACACAACAAAAAACTTAAACATTTGAAAAAAACTGCAGGTCTATTTATGAGAATTTCAAAATTTCGAAGTCAGTGGAGCATAACTGCAGGGGCATAGACATAAAACGCCACTGAAACTGAGCAGCACTGATGCTAATGTAACTGCATACCAAACATCAATGGTCAACTGTGAGTGGTTGATGCTTAACAGACACAAGAAAAAAGTTAAACATTTGAAAAAACAATTCAAAATTTCAAAGTCAGTGGAGCATGACTGCGGGGGCATAGACATAAAACGCCACTGAAACTGAGCTGTATCGATGCTAATGCAGCTGCATACCAAATATCAATAGGCTAGCACAGGTGGTTGATGTTAAACAGACCCAAGAAAAAAACTTAAACAATTGTGGACGCCGCTGCCATCGTACCTATGTCTCGCTTTTTTAGACTATCGTCGAAGGCTTGACAAAAATTTCATAGAAACTAAAATTGATAAAACAATGGCCTTAATTTTGGTGCATGATTGTCAAACCTTAATTAGTGATCATCTGTATAATCATGTGGCAGAGGTTTCTTTTTCGTGATGGAATGAATTTTATGCTGGTTTTACCTATGACAACTTGTGCCATGTCACCCTTTTCAAAGTTCACTTGGACAGTCTGATTTTACATTGAAACAAAAGGAAAACTGAAATGTTTTCTTCATGTTGTTTCATTCATGGTCCAAAACTGATAAATTGTTCCAATTTAAAGACTTAAATATCCATGATACATATTTTCTGGTCAAATTTTATATACAGATAATGATAATTTTCTCAACTGGCATTTTTATTTTACAACTTTCCATTTCATGAAATTTGGTAAAATCAAGGGGGTAAACCAGTTAATTGATAATTGTTGTTCGTGAACGGATGTTAATCGAAGAATTTAGTTCGTGAACGTTGATTCCTTAAAAACCAGACCGTTTAAGTCACAAAATTTAATTTTTTAACTACCAAATTTCAGTCAATTAAACAAATTGCTTTGTAGTTCCATAAATAATTAAGATGTTAATAATATTATGCAGGCTACGTGTCTTAGGAATTACTGTAGTTTATGTAATTTGGTCTGAAACACCATCCATCGGGAAGATTTTATGCCAATAAGTTGCATTCTAAGCACTTTTTAACAGTTTTACAGTAAAATTGGCGCAACTATGAATGAAACAAATTCGTACATTAAAGAAATATATATTTTGTATGATAAAATAAAATAAAGTCCAAAAGTATATTCATGAAAAAATCACAGATTATTGAAAAAATGTGTTCGTGAACGGTCATGTTAACAAATAATAGTTCGTGAACGATTTGATTAACATATGACGAATAGAATAAAAAATACAAACAAAACAACAAATGCCTTGAATGGGAACTGGCTGGAATCCAAAACTACAATATATTTATTTCTGTGTTGTTCCACACAAAAGAAGATCACACAGAACACCAATGTGCAAAGCATAAATTAGCTGCAATATATACCTATGTATCTTATGTTTGAATACAAGTCAGGGCTATTTAGGTTTATTTTAAAAAATCAGGGATGGGGTCAATTACATTGAAAAGTAATTAATTAAATTACAATAACTTTCCCAAAATGCTCAATTAAATTACAATTACAATTACAAGGATTTTGGAATGTAATTAATTAAATTACAATTACTTTGCAAATGTAATTAATTAAATTACAAATTACATTTGAAGCCAACATTTTGTTTTTATTATTTATTTTCAAAAGTTATTGATCATGATATTAAATGAAAAGGACTCTAAGAGCCATGAAGGAAAGCATTTCATACCTATTATTGCAAAATTAATAAACTACCAAAAAATTGACCATTGCGATTACTGATAAACTTTTTCTACATCAAATGTTCAAATGTATTGTCCTCTAGCCTAAACATATCAGACAATTCTCTCTACTGTGGGGTGGTTATTAACTGACTGGCAAGATAACTCGATAATATTTGGAGTTATGTTGAATTCCCTTAATTTGCAGGCAGCTGGCATGTATCTAACTTTCATGTATAACTATTACCTCAACATGCGAGTAAAATATTCATGAAAGCTCAGCAGACATTTTTAACAGAACATTCATTTAATTAGAAAGGTGTCATCCTGGTTTGCCCACTTTAAATTATAGGCAAAAATAAACAGTGGGATGTGTTGTTTTAACAATTAAAGTTTATTTCTAACTTGTATTTAATATTTATCTGTATATCAAAATGACATATTAACAAGAATAAAATAAATTGAAATTTAAAATAATTTTAATGTCAAAGATTTTTTTTATTTTGAGTATAATAACATTTTAACAAAAAATACTGTTTCATGGGTACATTGATGACAGATAATAAAAAGTTTATATAATAATTAAAATTTGAGACTTTGTACATGTACCTGTATTTAAAAGGTTGATTATAATGCCTAAAGGCACTAATCATGTCAAATTAGACACTAATCAAGTCTTGTTTGTCACTGACACAAAAGTAAATACGACAAACAACTGATTAGAAGCCATATTGCTATAGGCATTTAAAATAAAATTCAATAAACATATTTTTAACTGTTTATACAACAATAATTTTAAATTTAATTTATATTCAGTTAATTTGATATCAAGAGTTGCTCTATTAAAACATATAAAAAATGAAAAAATGCATCAGAGGAAACAATAATTTGCACAATGTCCACATTTGAAAACAAGAGAGAAAAAGTGCCTATTCTTGTATATTATAAATACAAAGTCGTAGACTTATAATAATATTTTGTGTAAAGAAATTATCTGAACTTTCTTGAATAGGAGGTAGCCATCCACTCTTATTAAGCATGCATATGTAATTGAATGTAATTGAAAAAAGTAATTGAAATTACAACCCCTTTTTGGTAAGTAATTAATTAAATTACAATTACATGTAATTCAAATTTTTGTCAATTACACATTACTTCCAATTACATCAAAATTTGTAATTAATTACAATTAGTTACAATTACACATTGCAATTACCCCATCCCTGTAAAAAATACAGACAATTTTATTCAAAATGTAATTTTTAGGTAGGACATACTCTCATTTTATCATTTCCTCATCTGTTGTGCATGCTGTTATTGTCTTGTTGTAAAAAAGTCAACTTGCCTCTTTAGATTGATTGATTGATTAGTTAGAGTTTAACGTCCAATGAGCAATATTTCAGCTATATCAGGACGAGAACAAGTTAATCAATTTAAAAATTGAAAGTATCAGAAGAAAGAAATAAAGGTGGAAGGGACAACCTGGGCAACGACTTTTGACTGCCACTGGAAAATTGGAGAAATGGGTAGGGGCAGGAAATTTAGCCTTCCATACGACACCCAGTGCGTCTACTCTCTTTAGAGAAATATAGAAGGGGTCTTTATACTGCATGGAGCGTGGCGTTTCTCGACACAGTTTGGCTACAATGGTTCGCGGTCAGGCTTTCCGTATTATGACCTGACTACCCCGCATAGACAGGGCATTCCCCTATCCACCACCTGGGGACGCGCCCGGCAGCTCTGTAGCCGAAGCCCCTGAAGCCTCTTTAGAAAAATGATTGGAAATAAATGATCTTCCATCATATTGACAAACCTTATCCATTTATGGGATAGTATACAAATTAATGGTGAACCATACTCCAAAAATTTAAGGTTATATGTTAATAATTAAGGATGTTAGCTGGTCATGTTTATGTATTTCTGTCAGATTTTCAGATTTCTCTGGTTTTATCCATTTAAAAGCGTAATAATGTTTTGCCCGGTGACCCCCTTATTTTATTCCATAATTTCATTTTATACATCTTTTGGAGCATTCTGACAAAATTATATTCCATTGGTGTTATTTTGTCACATTCATTATTTGATAAACATTCCTCGTGTTAAACCTAAGAAAAATGCAGAGGAGTTCAGTTTCCCGCCATTTTTTCAAGCACTTGTATCCCAGTAATTACATCGGTAACCTATTAATTTTTTCGGCTTAAATTACTTCTTTAACAATTTTCTAGCAAAAAATCACATTTGATATGAATCCTTGTTATTTTAAAATTGACCAGCGAACATCCTTAATATTAGAAAAATATATATATATAAATAATTTAAGTATAAAGTGATGAAATCACCTGAATAAATTACGTTGTTTTTACCAATTTAAAGCAAACGGGGGTCTGAGACAGGGTTCTTCATTTTTTCCATTTCGTAAAATAACTATAAAATAGACAATTATCAAAACTTCAAAATTGAGATGGGAAGGTGTGGAGACTGGGGGAGGGGGGTTAAGTGATAGTGTGAGAGTACCCAAAAGGCATGAGAAAGGCTCAGGAAATATCACAGCAACAGGATTGGTAATGTTCAGTAGTTTGAAACATGTTGCTGCTTTTTTCTTATTTTTAAAATTATATCACTTAAACAGCTTGAAGCAGGTGAAAAAGCATTCCAGACATAGGAATGCGTTATAAGAAGATCACTGGTTGTACCTACAAATATGCGCACTCTGACAAGACATTTTAAATCCCGAAGTGGAATATTATTATTTATATTATACAAACAGATCTTTTTACTTATTGTTGTTGATTATACGGATGTATATTGCATTTAATAATTAATCAGTAAAACATTGTTTGGGCATCAGACCGATTAAATTATTGTGCAACATTTGTATTGCTGGTCCGTCGTTCACAAACATATCGTTCACGAACAAAATCTAATAACATATAAATCATTCATGGAACCAAAAAGTATAAATCCGTTGAATTTTTCACATTATGTTTAAATTTAGGTTGAACAAAGTACTGCATTTTGTCAATAGTATTGCTTTATACTGTCTGCTCAATATTTAACTAAAAAAAGTTTGTTGATAGTTAGAAATTAAAGAAAATCGCATCCATGTGACACATTTTTGTTGTGGCACCCTGTTTTTCTGACCAATTTGTAGAAAAGATAAATATTCATTACACGATTTTTTCATATAGAATTATTAATATGGCATTGAAAAATGGAACTGCGAAGAGATATTTGAATTCTCTTGTATACAATAGACAAAAAAGACTAATTCCTTCCAGGAACCAAGAGTTGGTGCCAAAAATAATCGTTCACGGACTAGTAACAGAACCGTTCACAAACTAAATTCTATGATTAACATCCGTTCACGAACCAAAATTCTCAATTAACTGGTTTACCCACCTGAAAATATACACACTGTAAATATCTATAGATTTGCCTAGTAAAAGTCAACAATCAGCACAATATTATAAACAATAGAGACAAAAAAATGCAGAAAATTAAGAAAGATGTGGCACTAGAATTGAAATTGATGAAGAAAAGTCCCTTTACATTATACTGACAAAAATGTACAAAGTATTGAAAGGAATCTTCAATATTGGATTTTTTAGATTATTGTTGTCCCAAATATGGCTCTGTAATTATACCAAAAAATCAATAGATCAATACATCCTGTGGGAATCACTAATTAATTGAACATCGTTGAGCTAAGGGAAATTTATATTTAAATCTATTATGTAGCACTACATGTTAATTATTTTTCTTCAATTAAAATCTTGTCAAATATATTTCAAGTGGAAGAAGTTATAAGTTCACTTCTAGTTTATAAATATTTTGTTTTTTAGGAGGTAAATATTTATTCAGTAGGTCAGGAATCCAGTTATTACCACTTTCTGGTATTTGAGGGACTCATTTCTGCCTTCAATTACACAAGAGTTCCTATCTCGAAAGTTCCTTATGAACATACACAACATATGTACATAAATAACATACAATATTAAACCAATAGCTGGACATTCATCAAAAACCACAATTCCTTGTCTATCAGCCTGGTCCATTATCTCTTCAGCATAGGGGTAGTGGGATGTTCTAAAACAGTTAACCCCTAACCACTTCAGAAGGTTAAAGTCTTTAATCACAGAGACCATATCTAATCCTTTACCTCTAAGCTGCAAAACAAAATAGGAACAAATTTATTCAAATCTATAAATCTTGAACTATTTTGTTGATTAGGCAGTACAGTCCTCTTACTAAAATTGAATAATATGAATAGTTGACAATACTAAAAAGGTGTTTATCCTCACACATTCAATCAAACCATTCAAATGCAGAGGCCTGGTTGACCATACTAGATGAGGTACTTAGTTCACCTGTTCAATGACTTCCCTTTATAACCTTTGTGGTGGCAAAGAAGATGCACTCATCAAGCAATCATATCTTTTGTCTGTTAAATGTACCTCAAAAGGCTGAGGGTTCTCTATGGGTATTGTTTTTTTTCTGCCAGTAAAACTAACAGACAAGATACAGCTAAAATGCTATGAAGTGGTGTCAATCCTCATATAACCAATAAACTGATTATGCATAAATGGTAGTGAAATGTTTTTATGTGTACCATATCATAATAAATGTTTTTTGACGGAATAAAATGATGTTTTAGCTGGGAAGATGAAGATTGTAAAATTAGTATGATATACATACTTCAAAGAAAGTAAGTCATGTATGAAACCAAAATGCTTACACGTAGATTGTTAAAACCAGAGGCTCCCAGGAGCATGTATCGCTCACCTGGCTTTCAGTTGCCACAATCAAGCTAACATTGTAAGTTATACATTTGATCTTCAGTCTCTCAATCTTTGGTAGCATGTCAAAAATCACACATCTTGAACTGTATTTAAAGTCTGATAATGTTTTACTATATTTGTTTTTTTGCTTTTTTGACAAAAAAAAACATTCTTGCTAAGGACCACCTTCAACACCAGTTTTGAAGTCGAGACATCATTTTGTAAATGGCGGTCAATGAACAATTTTCAACATCAGTTTTGAAGTTGTGACATCAATACCTATTTGGAAACCAAATTTCATTGAAATCAGACAATGTTGAATATTCCCGCCTTTTTTAATGGCCATTTTGAAAACGACGGTCAACTAACAATTTTCAACACCAGTTTTGAAGTAGTGACAACAATTCCCACTTGGATACCAAATTTCATTGAAATCGGACAATCTTGAATTTTCCTGCCTTTTTTGGCAGCCATTTTGAAAATGGCGGTCAACGAATAATTTTTAACATCAGTTTTGAAGTTGCGATATCAATACCTTTTTGGAAACCAAATTTCATTGAAATCCGACAATGTTGAATTTCCCGCCTTTTTTGGCAGCCATTTTGAAAATGGCGGTAGACGAACACTTTTCAACACCGGTTTTGAAGTTGCTACATCAATATCCATTTGGAAACCAAATTTCATTGAAATAGAACGATGTTGAATTTTCCCACCTTTTTCGGCGTCCATTTTGAAAATGGCGGTCAACAAACAATTTTAAACACCAGATTTGAAATCCACACAGCATGGCAAACATTTCATCAATTTACACTTAACCTTCAACTGCTATAGTTTTGGAAATCAAAGACGAAAAATCTGAAAATTTTGAAAATTCCATGAAAAAAGGGCAATAACTCTTGATATGCTGAACATTTTTGCAATATACACTTGACCTCTATCTGTTACACTTTTTGAAATAGAAAATAAATAAAGGGCTACGCCGAGCGCAGCATGATAAGACCGCAGCATGTCGATCACTGAAATTTCAACAAATGTAGTTCAAAGTGAATGTGGACACAGTAAAGAGCTTGACACAATAATTAGATGGACACAAAAAGAAGCTTGACACAGTTATTAGCTGGAAACAAACTACGGAAAAAATCAACCGTTTTGATCACTTATTGATAAAAAAAACTGTAAGAGCTATGCAAAATATGTTACTATCAACTAACACTTTACATCCATAGAATTAAAAAAAAATCCATCGAAATCTGATGAAAAAAAAAGATTTGACATATTTAGAAAAATTGCAATTTTGGCCCCTTTGACTCTTTGTAGCTTGGAAAAGCTTAAAGCTACGCCAAATCCTTTGGCATACTACTGAAAGCTTAGATCAAGAGGAATCCAAAGAAAAAAATCCCATGGAAATCCGATGAAAAATAAAGATTTGACATATTTAGAAAAATTGCAATTTTGGCCCCTTTGACCCCTTGTAGCTTGGAAACGGTAAATGCCACGCAAAATCCGTTGACATACCTCTGAAAGCTTAGATCAAGAGGAATCCAAAGAAAAAAATCCCATGGAAATCTGATGAAAAATAAAGATTTGTCATATTTAGAAAAATTGCAATTTTGGCCCCTTTGACCCCTAGTAGCTCAGAGACGGTAAGAGCTACGCCAAATCCGTTGACATTCCTCTGAAAGCTTAGATCAAGGGGAATCCAAAGAAAAAAAGCCAATTGAAATCCGATGAAAAATAGAAATTCCTCATTATCTGCAAATTCGCAATTTTGGCCCCTTTGGCCCCTCATAGCTGGGAAAGGAAACAAGTTACCAAAAATCTAATAGCTGAGTGCCATATTAATTTTTCACAAGGAATCCATTGAAAAAAACTGCATCAAAATCGGACTTAAAATAAAAAAA
>MJUU01030498.1:67620-80800 GCA_002080025.1 Modiolus philippinarum
GGCCACCTATGGACCATTGTGACTAAGTTTGGTTCCAATTAGCCCAGTATTTTCAGAGGAGAAGATTTTTGCAATATTTTCCAATTTTGGACCAAGTTCCCGCTGGCGGCCATCTTGGATGACGTGCAGACTTGCAGGACAAAATTTTCAAAGGGGACCACGGAAGGACTATTGTGACCAAGTTTGGTTCTAATTGGAGCAGTAGTTTAAAAGAAGATCTTTGAATGCTTTCCCATAGGGTCCAATGTTAAACTGCGTTCCCTGCTGGCGGCCATCTTGGATATGATACAGACTTGCCAGACATTTTTTTTTAATGGGGCCACCTATGGACCATTGTGCCCAAGTTTGGTTCCAATTTGACCAGTGGTTTCAGAGAAGATGTTTGAATGAAAAGTTTACAATGGACAGACCACTAATGACAAGAAGACCTCCATAGCATAGCCATGCAGTCAGCTTTCATGTTATACAGGCATTGAAGCTTAGATGCCTCTACAATATCAACTGAGACGGTTTTTCCAATTTTCTTCAAAATTGCAGGGCAGATAGATCTTGTCATTCTGAACAATTCTACTCCGTGTCAGATTTTTGATATCTGCAACGGTTTTGAAGTTATTTGCCAAAAACAGCAATTTACCCCTATGTTCTATTTTTAGTAACAGCGGCCATGTTGTTTCATCCTCGGACAAACCGAACAAATTTTTTAAACTACATACCCTGGTGATGACCCAGGCCAAGTTTGGATTAAATTGGCCCATTGGTTTCAGAGGAGAAGATTTTTGAAGCAAAGTTTACGACGGACGGACGGACGACGGACGGACGACAAGTGATGGCAAAAGCTCACCCTGGCATAGCCAGGTGAGCTAAAAATAACTAGAGGCTCAGTGACTGAGCCTGTATTGCTGCAACAATCTTTATAAAACATTGCATACAAAAATTTTCAAGCTTGGCAACATTAAAATTAAACTCGAGGCTCAATGACTGAGCCTGTGTAGTGGAACAGTCGTTCCAATTATTATATTTCCCGTTTAATCACTTTGGCTGGTATAGTATAAGTATCCCCCCTACCGATTTCAGGAACACTGGCCCATTTTTGTTTCTGTGTCGTTTGCTTGTTTTTTTTTGTTGATTGACTTGTTTTCGTTCTGGTATGGCCGAGATGTTGCTCACTGGACGTTGAGCATTTATTAATTAATCAATACAATGAGAAATCCTATTTGCTTTCAAATTGACCAGCAAACATCCTTAACTACTAGTAGGACAATGAATGTAAATAGTTAGATATACAAATAGCATTAAAGTCATTTTACCTGTATTAATTGTAAACGTACATACAATGACAAAGATTTTTTATTGCCTTTCGCTAGATACAAAAGAACGCACAGTTAAATAGCAGACATTGATAAAATACTGTTTCTTTGTGCTTTTGATTGTAAAATATTGTGTTGTAAGACATAAACCTGGTATAATTACCGTCAATTTACCCCAATATCATTAAAATTATTGAATCTTTGTGTGAATTGTAACACATATTGGTTGAATACAAAACTGCAAGTCACGACCACCTACTTGTCTAGTTTTTGTGTTGGCCAGTCCCTGATTCTACATAAGATACAAAGGGTTAAGCTGGCAAGAACCAGTCCAGCACAGCCTGTATTGCTGTTCTGACAAATTGCCTAATAACAGGTTTTTCTATGTTCTACAATGGCAGCCATTTTTTTGTGGAATTGGAACAAATTCAACAAAATGAGCAATCTTTGTACAGGACCTTCCCTACAGAAGTCCAGTACAGTTTAGTTAAATTTGTTTCAATAGCTGATTATGAAAATGATGTTTCCCCCACATGGTCCAATGTTAAGCTATGTTCTGGGCTTGCTGCCATGTTTTTTTTTTGTCAGATTGGATCAAAATGAGCAATTATTGTGAAGGACCCAATAGGGTCCAATGTTAAATACTCTGTGCTTGTGGCCATGTTTTTTTGTTGGATTGGAATGAAATGAGCAAAGAACCTTGGATGATGGACACCAAGTGATGGCTATGGCTCACACTGATATTTTGGGTTAGGTGAGCTAAAAATTGACAAAATGTTGCTTTAATATACAACACTGTACTGCCCTCTAGACTGTACACAACTTCAGTTTATTCAGTTGCTTGATGTACAAAATGTAAGCTGGCCATAATTTTCATACCAAATAATAACTCCCAAATTAATTTTGTTACTCTAGAATTTATAGTAGTAAAATTAATTTTGCATCATGGTTGATTACAAACATATTCTAATAAAAAAAAAAACACGAGATTTCAGATGTAACTAATTTTTTTCAGTTGTTTACTTGACAACCACATTGATGAGATAGTGTGACAGACCCATTCTTCGACCTCTGTGTTCAATTGTTTCCTTTTCTATTTGCACTTTCATTTGTACAATAGGAAGGTTTGCCATGACATCACAGACTCAAAAAGGTAAATTTGGTTGACAAGAAATAGTGATAATTGATAAGGGTCATTTACATGTAATTTTCAATTCACTCATATGAAATTGTTAATTGAAATATCTTTATAATTCTGTTTGATCAAAATTCTGGAATGTTTACACTTTTACAGAGTGTTAATTTTTTATAATATATTTATATTCAAAATATATATAATTAGCGTTTTTGTAAAGTATACAAATATCGCCAATTTTGACATTTTTTAAAACCACATAAAAAATTTTCTGCAGGAAATGTAAACAAGAGGCTCTCAAGAGCCTGTATTGCTCACCTGGGCAACGGCTGGCATATGCAGTTAAAATAATCCCAATGTTTTAAGGCCATTATTTTCAAATTTGTTAATAGACATTGATGTTGTATTATCTTAAGTTTAACTATATTCCAGACTGGCAGCTATTTTGGATTTGGGTGCAGTTCTACTGTCACCTTTCTTGAAGGGGACCATTGAGTCTAATTTTGTTTCCAATTGACTAAATATTTTCAGAGAACATCTTTAAATGCTTTACGATAGGCTTCTGATAGGTCTCAAGGTTAAACTATGTTCCCCGCAGCGGCTATCTTGAATGCAATGCAGACAAGCCAGGCAAATTTTTCAAATGGGAACAACTATGGCCCGTTGTGACCAAGTATGTTTTCATTATTGGCCAAGTAATTTCAGGAGAAGATCTTTTAATGTTTTATGCATGAGGCAAATGTTTAATCTGTTCCCCGCTGGAAGCCATCTTGCATACAGCAAAGACTTGACAAACAACTCTTTTGCAGGGCAGCAACCTAAACACTATTGTGGCCAAGTTTTTTTCCAATTAACTGAAAAGTTTCAGAGAAGATCTTTAAATGTATTTTCCCATAAGGTCCAATGTTAAAACTATGATCCCTGTTGGCAGCCATCTTGGATATAGCACGGATCTGAAAAACAACTTTTTTGCAGGGGACCATCTAAGGACTATTGTAGCCAAGTTTGGTTTTAATTGGCCAAGTAGTTTCAGAGAAGAAGATCTTTGAAAGTGTTTTCCGATAGGGTCCAATGTTAAAACTACAATCCCCGCTGGTGGCCATATTGGATATAGTGAGGCCCTGAAAAACAATTTTTCTGACTGGGATCATCTAAGGACTATTGTGGCCAAGTTTGGTTTTAATTGGCCCAGTAGTTTCAGAGGAAAAGATCTTTGAAAGTATTTTCCCATAGGGTCCAATGTTTAAACTACGATCCCCGCTGGCGGCCACCTTGGATATCACACGGATCTGAAAAACAGCTTTTTTGCAGGGGACCATCTAAGGACTATTGTAGCAAAGTTTGGTTTTAATTGGCCATTTAGTTTCAGAGGAGAAGATATTTTCCCATAGGGTCCGATGTTAAAACTATGATCCCTGCTGGCGGCCATCTTTGATATTCCCCACTTGCGGTTTGTTTGTTTCCAAATATTTACCTCCCTTTAGAGGAGGTGTAACTTCGGGATATCTACAGACTTCTGCTTCAAATTGAACGATAAAGTTAAAGGTGTCCGAAGATGGAAGGGATTTTCCATATTGGATCACAATATCGCACGTTGTGGATGCTATGCATGTACATCCATTCCAAAAAGATGGTATTATTGTTCGGGAAAAATACGTAACTGAATGTATTCTGGGCTGGCGCATTTCTTTTAGAGGTTAGGGATTCCAATATGTTACGCAGATCACTCGATCTTCTTCGCTAGGCCTTAGAGGGTAAATTACGAGCGTTTCCAACTTACACCTCCTAAAAAGGAACACAACTCTGTTGAAACATACAAAATACAAAAAAATGTATGTCCTGCATCCCGGATTCCGAAAAGAGGAAATAGCACGGATCTGAAAAAGAAACTTTTTTTGCAGGGGACCATCTAAGGACT
This sequence comes from Modiolus philippinarum, assembly GCA_002080025.1. NCBI lineage: Eukaryota > Metazoa > Mollusca > Bivalvia > Mytilida > Modiolidae > Modiolus > Modiolus philippinarum. The sequence goes on from MJUU01030498.1 coordinate 71,981, forward strand.
ATTGTAGCCAAGTTTAGTTTTAATTGGCCAAGTAGTTTCAGAGGAGAAGATCTTTGAAATTATTTTCCCATAGGGTCCAATGTTAAAACTATAATCCCTGCTGGTGGCCATCTTGGATATAGTGCCTATCTGCAAAACAACTTTTTGAAGGGGACCATCTAAGGACTTTTGTGGCCAAGTTTGGTTTTAATTGGCCAAGTAGTTTCAGAGGAGAAGATCTCTGAAAGTGTTTTCCCATAGGGTCCAATGCTAAAACTACGATCTCCGCTGGCGGCCATATTGGATATAGTGCGGATCTGAAAAACAACTTTTCTGAACGGGACCATCTAAGGACTATTGTGGCCAAGTTTGGTTTTAAGTGGCCCAGTAGTTTCAGAGAAATAGATCTTTGAAAGTATTTTCCAATAGGGTCCAATGTTAAAACTATGATCCCTGCTGGCGGCCAACTTGGATATCACACGGATCTGAAAAACAACTTTTTTGCAGGGGACCATCTAAGGGCTATTATGGCCAAGTTTGGTTTTAATTGGCCAAGAAGTTTCAGAGGAGAAGATCTTTGAAAGTATTTTCCCATAGGGTCCAATGGTAAAACTATGATCCCCGCTGGCGGCCATCTTGGATATAACTGGGATCTGAAAAACATTTTTTTTTGCAGGTGACCATCTAAGGAGTATTGTGGCCAAGTTTGGTTTTAATTGGCCAAGTAGTTTCAGAGGAGAAGATCTTTGAAATTATTTCCCCATAGGGTCCAATGTTAAAACTATGATCCCTGCTGGCGGCCATCTTGGATATTGCGCGGATCTGAAAAACAAGTTTTTCGCAGGGGACCATCTAAGGGCTTTTGTGGCCAAGTTTGGTTTTAATTGGCCAAGTAGTTTCAGAGGAGAAGATCTTTGAAAGTACATGTTTGTATTTCCCCAAAAGGTCCAATGTTAAAACTATGACCCCCGCTGGCGGCCATCTTGGATATCGCACAGATCTAAAAAACAATTTTTTTGCAGTTGACCATCTAAGGACTATTGTGGCCAAGTTTGGTTTTAATTGGCCGAGTAGTTTCAGAGGAGAAGATCTTTGAAAGTATTTTCCCAAAGGGTCCAATGTTAAAAGTATGATCCCTGCTGATGGCCATCTTGGATATAGCACAGATCTGAAAAATACCTTTTTTGAAGGGGACCATCTAAGGACTATTCTGGCCAAGTTTGGTTTTAATTGGCCAAGTAGTTTCAGAGGAGATCTTTGAAAGTATTTTCCCATAGGGTCCAATGTTAAAACTATGATCATCGCTGGCGGCCATCTTGGATATTGTGCGGATCTGAAAAACAACCTTTTTGAAGGGGACCATCTAAGGACTATTATGGCCAAGTTTGGTTTCATTTGGCCCACAGAGTTCGCGAAAAGTCTTTTTGGTCTGCCAGTCATGGGACTGGCAAGTTCAGTTTTTCTGTCAGTCCTACAATAGTTTTGCCGGTCCCACTGCAAAATTTTGCTCGTCACCATGCTGGTGGCGGATACGGGAATGCGCGGTCTATAATGGGTAGTCAGGTTATAATATGGAAAGGCTGATCACAAAACAAACTGTGTGGAGAAATACCAAGCTCCATGTAGTATAAAGACCTCTTGTATATAATTTTTCACTGACTTAGAGTCATAAAGAAACCTAAATTTCCTGCCCCTACCCTTTTTTTCCTTTTTTTTCCAGTGACAATCAGAACTAGTAGCTCTGGTTGTCCCTTCCACCTTTATTTCTTTCTTCCTTGACTTATGCTTTTTGAATTTATTTAATTGTTCACTTCCTGATATAGCTGAAATATTGCTTCAATGGATGTTACACTATACTCTAGCTAATCAATCATCAAAATTTTGTGAATTTGTTAACCATGTTAACATGAAAATATGTCTATTTGATATTTCTAAGAAATGTAGGCAGGGGACTTTTGGGTTCTTGTTTTGCCACTAAATTTAGGTAGCAGTTTCACTGACACAAGTTTCTCATTATGGGTAGATCTGGCGCGAGTATCCTTGACACTTAAATAGGCAATTAGAACTTAGTCTTAATTTGTTGTCAACTGTTAAATTAGTTTTTATTTTTCCAAATTTACAATGGCAGGCGTTGCCGGAGTTCAAAGCGTACATACGAACGTAACATCAGTTGTGTTTCATACTCGTACCGCGAGTATCTCTTCCATCCCACATTGTCATTCGTTCGAGAAACACCCTTCGCATCTTTTTCCCTTCATGATTCGAATCTTTAGACATTTTCTTTCCTCGGTACGTTCCCTTGCAGCCACCAAACGCTTCCCTGGTGTTGCAAACCCGGTACTACGTACTTTACAAATTCGGCCATATTTTTTGAACTGGTTTATGTTGTAAAATACGGAAACCAGTACCAAATGATACATCTTAAAACCAACGAGAGAAAAGTAACCTACAACGGCCGTTTTATTTTGCCGGTCATTAGGACCGTCACGAACAATAAATTTGCCAGACCTAGCCGTTTTTTGGCGGTCAGGACCAACAGGACCGACGATTTTCGCGAACTCTGGGCCCAGTAGTTTCAGAGAAGAAGATCTTTGAATGAAAAGTTTATGCCGGATGGACTACAGACGGACGACTGACGAAAAGTGATGGCAAAAGCTCACCCTGGCTATAGCCAGGTGGGCTAAAAAAGTAAATCAGCATAAAAAATATGAAAATATTGTAGTGTATTATGCATTTTGCAGATCCAAAATCGGATGGATAATAAAAAAATTACAAAAGATTAAAAGTTCTTTTACAGATAAATACAGTACTGTAGTGATCCAGAGACATATAGATGTAGATACAGAGATTAGCAACTAGCTGAAGTTGTTCACGTCTTGCGTGAATTTTCACTCCCATGATGCAACACACGTTTGGAACTCTTCTTAATTTTCGTCAAATTTACTTGTACAGCACATTGTACAGGACAGGAGGGTTTTAAATTATAAATAGGCTGGTACTAGTGGTTTACAATTTGTAGAAAAGTAAAGGGTTAAACAGTAACTCTTTGTCAGTAATAGTTGCTATATTATAAGATATAAACAAGAAATGTTTTATAGTTTTTAACAATTTTATTCATGAATAGTAGCTACTATGAATGTAAATGTTTGTGCTTTACTTTTTATTGCTTATATGTTTTAATCTGTTGATTATGTACCAGTGCTGAAATAGAAAATAAAAGTTATTATAATACATTTGTGTTGTTTTTAATGATAGAATAAGCAGTAAAATAATGATATAATAAGCGGTGTGCGACGCATCGCAAAATTATATTGGATCCTTTTTGTCGTTACGCAAAAGTGACTAATGGTTAAAAAATCCTAGCTAAAACCCTGTTGTTCTGATGGTAATGTTATTGCTTATACTGGTGTATCGTCATTTTAATACATGTAATTAATTTTACACTAAATATCCCAGAAAATCTGTCAATATTTGACAGATACATGTAGAACCTTTTTAGTGACATTTCTGTTAAGTTTTAATTAGAATTGTAGGAATTGGCAACTAAATTTAACAAACCTCACGGAAAAACTCGCACACAAGTGTTTATTGTCGATTTTTATATAGGATTCACAATGAGTTTCTTATCTCTGTATCTATATGTCTCCGACTGGTCTCACTACGCTTTGCCAACCAAAAATGGTAATTTGTATATGTAAATTAGATCTTGTGACATCCCTCATGAGGTTGGTGAACCTTCCTATAATTATTTTGCTGTTGCCCCATCTATAGATAAAGTGAAGAATATCAACGTGAGGGTTAAGACAATATTATGGTACACATATATTGTGTTCATATTCTTTACTTTATCTCATATATTTAGCTGGGTAAATTCACACTACTATAATATTTTAGATTACATTTTTAAGCCTTGTTGTGAACCATTTTTCCGCGAATCCCTGTGTTCTGTTGACTGACATATCAGCTCTGAAGTCCCATAATCCATTCAGTTCTTTCAGTTCCCTCGACTCAGATTCTCTTGGGTAAAGCGTGGGGCCCGTATAAAATGATATCACACTCGGACTGGAGGATACAATTAATATAAAAACTAATCGAAAATCTACCATTTTCAGATCATGTGACTATAGTTATTTATAGTAAATGAAATACGCTTTGGAATAGCTATGATCCTTTCCGGTGTAAGTTTGAGAAAGTTTGGTCATAGAATAAAGATTTAACTAGATTAAACATATTTATTAGGATTAGACACAAGTTATCACAACTTAATACAGTCCTTTCCTTACATACAATACACATATCAATTATTTCTGACGTCAGCAAAACATAACTAAAAAGTTGCAATTCAAAAGAGAAAGAGAAAAAGGAGATGTTTGAACTGAACAAGAAAAATAAAAGTATAAGGTAAAAAGACCATGAGAAAAGAAATGGAATGAAGTGAGATTAAAGGCTGACTGAGTGAGATTAAAGGCTGACGATTTAACTAGAAAACACGAGGGGACTTTATAAACATAAGTGGATGATATAAATCGGATAATGGTTTTTATGAAATAAAAACGATACGCTAGGCTATGGAATAGCCTTGGATAGAAAATTGCGTGTTTGATTGACAAGGGTGTGGTGGCTCATGATGTATTTGTACCTTTCTCGGTACTTCTTTGTAATTTCTTCTGTTGGTCTGCACATGTGATAAAACAGTCACTGATTCGATCAAACCTCTCATTTTACGCCAACAGCATCTCGAAGTAGTTTCGTGCTTTTGTTTTGTTTTTTTTTTTTGTTTTTTTTTGTTGTTCTTGCATTCTCCTAGGGTAGCTCTTTATTCTTCCGCAAAAAACGCAATTCAATCCCTTTCCACCTTTCGTTCTCCATTGCCTAAGTATCTCCACAAACTATAATCACGCTTTGTTTAACACAATTGAAAAGTCTTTTATAGTATTTGTATATTATTGATTATTGCACAATACCTCATCTTTATTTATTAACTTCTGGTTTTAAATTTATACATTACTGGTCTTATTCTTTTTATCATATCTATATTTATAAATCTGGCTAAGCGATATTGCAATACCAATCCCATCATCCTCTACAAACCTGTTCCCAGTACCACTTATAGTAAAGGTTTATAATACTTTTCAACTTCCACAAGGAAACAGAAAAATTAAACCCCGCCCCGTTAACTTTAAACACAACTAATTAGCTAGGCTATGGAATAGCCTAGCTATATAGATAGTTCTTGGGGTGAAGTAAGGAGTACGCTTGCGCAGTGAGGAGAACGCATGCGCAGAAGACTATTGACCAATAGGAATTTCAGATTCTCGAACATCAAAATGTCGTCCAGTTTCGTCCTGATAAAACGGGGCGGGGCTTATTTTTTCTGTTTCCTTGTGGAAGTTGAAAAGTATTATAAACATTTACTATAGGTAGTAATGGGAACAGGTTTGTAGAGGATGATCGCTTAGCCAGATTTATAAATATAGATATGATAAAAATTTAAAACCAGAAGTTAATAAATAAAGGTGAGGTATTGTGCAATAATCAATAATATACAAATACTATAAAAGACTTTTCAATTGTGTTAAACAAAGCGTGATTGTAGTTTGTGGAGATACTTAGGCCCGGGTACTTAGGCAATGGAGAATGAAAGGTGGAAAGAGATAGAATGACTGATTAGTCAGTTAATAAAAGCATGTGAAACCCTATGTTCCAGGTAGATTGCAGTTATTTCCAAACCGTTTGAATGGAGGAAAGGACTCTAGAAGATTTTTTAATTACTAGTTTTTAACATATTAATTTCTAATTCACAACAACACTATGGAAAAAACTTCTAAACTGCTGGACGGCAATATCACGGTTCATCGTCAATGTCACCATGACAACACAGCTAGTTTCCGGTTGAGCGGATACCTCATGAAATGGAAAGGAAACCAGTAACCTGGTACCCTGGGAAAATATTTTCCTTAGCTTCACTTCAAATATAACCCCAGGTCATCAGCATTTCCTTACCAAATTTGATTGGCTGTATAAATCGCCATCTTGATTACAAAAAATTTAACTTGCATTTCGCGCTTTTCTTTCAACTGCATCAAATCAGCCGACTGTTTTTCTCATCCAGCTATTGAATTGATTAATCGTTGTTTCTAAGTTATTGCCATAAGTAGCACAGAAATCCATTTTAAAACCAAGTTCATCTCAATCAGCTGTGTTTGTTTACATTAACACCGGATATTACGTCATGTATCTATATTTCGGAATAACAGTACATGACGTCAGATCCTACGTAAATTTAGAGACATTCCGAATGTTGAAATCCGATTCAAATTTGAATCGGATTGAATGCTGGTGACCTTACTCTATATATCATGGATTTGGCGCTAACGCGCACAGTGCAAATAAGAACTAAGACGTACTGTAACGTCACGTTCGTAACTATGTAACGTTGTATCATTACAAAACGTCTCCATCTTGAGTAAACGTAGTATTTTTACAACTGAGTATTTTATCCACAACCTTAGTTCAAAACATTGGTGCCGTGACATATGGAGAAGTTCAAAGCAATTCGGAGGGGACACAGAAGTGCCGTCACACGCCTAATCAACAGAACGGACGAGGAATTTGATCAAACTACAGACATTTCCGTCCGGGAGATTCGCACTGCTATAGAGACACTAGAGACAAAACGAGATGTGTTAAAAACTTTAGACAATCAGATTATAGATGTGACAGAGATTGAAAATATGGAACAAGAAATTCTTGATACGGAAGATTTTAATTATCATGTGGAATCAACCATTGGAAGATACAAGGAAATTCTGGAAGAAGGAAGCTCAACTCAAAGATTGGTGAGTGAACACACACATTTCTCATCTCACCCTACCTCTGTCCTTAACCAGAATTCCAATCAAAACCATCAAGAAACATCTACTGAAACATTCGCATCTCAGTCCAGTATAGCACATACGTCCAGTTTTTATCACAAACTACCGAAACTAGACTTGCCTAGATTTAACGGGGATATCATGTCATGGACAACTTTCTGGGACTCGTTCAACACCACGATACACACCAACCCGTCCCTCACAAACATTCAAAAGTTTAGCTACCTACGATCACAATTTAGCCATTCCGCCGAGCAATGCATAGCAGGATTAGCTTTATCCAATGCAAATTATGACCAAGCTATATGCTTGTTGAAGGAGCTTTATGGAGATGAACAGCAAATTGTTGACGCATACATGAAAAATCTACTAGAATTATCCAGTCCCTCATTCAATTCGCATAGTTTACGATCTTTTTATGACAATATGGAATCGAGTATTAGAGGCCTTGAGTCGTTAGGGCAAGCCCAGGAAAGCTTTGGTTCGTTATTAGTTCCAATAATTCTACAGAAATTGCCTATTGAAATGAGAAAACATATGACCCGTGAGCGCGGAAAAAAGAGCTGGGACATAAGAGCACTACGAGAGGCAATAGCCAAAGAAATGTATGTTGAGGAGTCAAACTGCGCTGAATTAACCGTCTTTGTGCCATGGGCCAATTTTGGGCCAATATTTTTGTACTCCGTTCAGTGCCACAGGGCCAATTTTAGGCCAATGTTTTTTTCATAACGTCACGAAATGGTATCTATGACGCAACGCTATTGAAGGGTATCTATGACGCAACGCTATTGTTGGTGCTTGACCAAGGCGTGAAAATGGCGGGAAGTCTGAGGAAATTGTTGAAATCGTTATTTTCTTGATCTTTCTTTTTTAAATGTAGTAAAGGGTTGTATAATCATGTATAATCCATTTCTACACATAGAAATCGAATAAACAAATTGTACATGTATATGTCATGTAGGATAAGTATGAGTAAATTTTATTGGCCTTACATTTACCAGAACTAAGAATAATCTCCAAAATACAATTATATGAAGTGTCCGCCTAAAGTAATCAAATCACAAAAAAATATAATTTATATCTAAATAAGATGGAACATTATAAAATTCAAATTCAAATTCTTTATTGTCATAAAACGACAAACAAATAAACAACATTTATAACAAATATTAAACATCGTTTACTTTTGTAGACATATGAAAAGAATTGGCAATATTCTTGTGTTATTGTACGAACCGCCGACTATCCATCAAATATACAAATTATTCGTCATAGAGTCCTATAATTGATATAATTTGTAAAATTGCGACACCTTTATCTCATAAACCAGCGTTGAATCGCGCAACAGAGGGTATGTGCTTCGATTCCCGGTCGAAGTTAAATATTTCATAGTTCGAATTTATGGCTCTTACACCATGGTCTCAAGGAACGACTCATAGCACGTTAAACACTTTTCATAGAGTTCGGCAAGGTGCAAATCACTTAAATAGCCCAAGGTCGGTGGTTCTCTGCGGGTACTCCGGCTTCCTCCACTTCTAAAATTGACCGTCATGAAATACTACTGAAACCCGTGCTAAACCAAAAAGAAAAACAAAAAACAAAAACAAAAAAAAACAAAAACAAAAACAAAAAATAACCATACAAACAAACATACAAACAAACAAAAAAAAACAAAAAAAAAACATGTTAACCGCAATAACCTTCACTTCATACTTGACAACTGGTATGGTTTCGATTGTGCCATATGCAGGGGCATATATGTTTGCGCCGATTTTTTAGTGTGAACAAATGACAAAAATACCTGTATTTGACAAGAAATTAACAAGTAAAAATCTGCACCAATGAAGAAATAATCGGCGCAAATAAAAGAAAAAATCGACGTAAATGAAATGCAAATCGGCGCAAATGCAAAATTCCGGTATGCAGATATGAAGTATCACGTAAAAATTTATGCAATGGTGCAACA